>KV020933.1:2987-31113 GCA_001598015.1 Dorcoceras hygrometricum | reverse complement strand
CAGATGTCTGCCTGCGTTTTATGAAATTGTTATTACTCAGGTTTTACTTGCTGAGCCTTTAGGCTCACTAGCTTTTAAAATGGTGCAGGTGCGACAACTGGTGGAGGAACAGCAGGTGAAACTTGAAACCAGGAGCTGGGTGGCGTTGTGTTTATCCAAGGCCTACGTTTTCCGTGTCTCAGTTGTAACGTTTTGATTTAGATTGTACTGTATTAGATCAGTAGCAACGATTGTATATTTATATAGAATATCAGTTGTTGTAAATCGCAATTGCAATTATCAATGAAAACTGTTTTTCCGCAAATGTTTTAGCAGTTAGCGTGCAAATTAGGTACTTGCTGGTCTTTGAGATTTTCGTTTGTCTTGTTTCTTTCAAGTTATAGGAAATACAGCCTATAGCGAATTATCTTTTAGCCCTTCTTTTATTCGAAAATTTTTATTTACCCCAATTCTCGTGGCCCCGTTGGGTTCGGGCGTCACAATCTCCAACCAGTAGTGTTAGGATGCTCCTGGTCCTTAGAGATGTACAACGAAGCAAGCATCTCACTAGCCTTCCTGCTCAAAGCATCGGCCACTACGTTCGACTTCCCCGGCTGGTACTTGATTTCACAATCGAAATCCTTTAGCAGCTCCATCCAACGACGTTGTCTCATGTTCAAGTCAGGCTGCGAAAACAGATACTGCAAACTTTTGTGGTCCGAGTACACCACAAATTGCTCGCCATACAGGTAATGACGCCAAATCTTCAGTGCAAAAACCACCGCTGCAAGCTCCAAATCATGGACTGGATAACGAGTCTCGTGCGGTTTCAACTGCCGCGAGGCATACGCAATGACTAGACCATTCTGCATCAAAACACAGCCCAATCCATTGAGCGAAGCGTCAGAACAAACAACGAATCCACCTGATCTGGACGGCAGAGCCAACACAGATGCAGTAGTCAGTTTCTCCTTGAGCAATTGAAACGCATTCTCACATTGCTCCGTCCACACAAAACGCTTGTCCTTCTGAGTTAGTTGAGTCATCGGCTTTGCTATGCTAGAGAATCCTTCAATGAAACGATGATAATAGCCAGCCAGACCCAAGAAACTACGAATCTCGGATACATTCCTGGGTCGCTCCCAGTTCAACACAGCATCAACCTTGCTGGGATCCACCGAAATCCCCTCGGCTGAAATAATATGACCCAAGAATATGACGCGATCCAGCCAAAACTCACACTTGGAGAATTTAGCATACAACTGCTGGTCTCTCAACGTCTGAAGGACAATCCGCAAATGCTCCTTATGCTCCAAAGGAGTCTTCGAATAGACTAAGATGTCGTCGATGAACACAATCACAAACTGATCACTAGCCTTGTTCTCATGCATAGCATTCGCATTTTATCTATTGCTATTTAACTGATGTTTTCAGTTGCTCTCCGTACTGGGGTTTGACCCCGATGTCCCTCTAGGGCTGGTTGTCTTGTTTTTCTGTGTGTGATTTCAGGTTATCATGGTTTCTCCGCTGGTCGGAGAGTTGATCCAGCTGGTAATGCCCTGGAAGGTGGATAGAGTGTCCCAGATATATGTAGTAGATACATATGATATTTTCGTTATATTGTATTGTATCTATGTTGAGCGAGAGACTTATCTGTTTGTTAATTGGGAGTCGCTCTATGTTTGTATGTTAATTTGCGGAGTTGATCCAACTGGTAATGCCCTGGAAGGTGGATAGAGTGTCCCAGATATATGTAGTAGATACATATGATATTTTCGTTATATTGTATTGTATCTATGTTGAGCGAGAGACTTATCTGTTTGTTAATTGGGAGTCGCTCTATGTTTGTATGTTAATTTGCGTTTTAGTTGGTTTTCGAGTATTGTAAAACAATATTTGGAATATCAATGTATTTTAAATTATGTTTTCTAAGTTAGGCCAAAACCGAAAAAGTTTAGCCACTATTTTAATGCTTCCGCTATTGTTTGTTATATGGTTTTACTCTGATGGAGCACGAGGCCTGACATGATTTGTGCTTTCATCAAGTTATGGATCATGTTTTTCATTAGGGTTAATCGAGTAACACCTAACACCAGTCGGTCAAGGAGCTCTCACTCATCATCCTCTTATCATTTCTGATTTCTTTCTTGATAGAGGTTGATGTAGCTTCTTGCTATACAAATAATCTTTCATCAGTAACCATCAGAACGTAAAATTTATAACATCAAAATTGTTGCTTCCAGGTCCGAATTCGTCAACTCCAGCCACCGCTTCTCTTGCCTTAATAAAATCTAAAAAAATCTTCTGACGTGGACTTCCAGTCAAAACTGTAACCACATAACACACACAGAATTTTAAAAAAAAAACTTTACCAAGTCTCCCGGACACTGAACCAGGCTTTTATATAAATATGATAAAATAATAAAACAAGCATCCAATCAAACTAAACTTTTCTTTTCTCCATTTTTTGCTCCTTTTATTTGTGTCCAACCTTAATATTAAAAAATTTAAAATCTAAAGCTTTTAAAAGATTTTTAATTAAAAAACTTTAATCTCATGTGCTCGTCTTTTCCATTGTTTTGCTCGTACGGCCTTTTTTATATATTAAAAAAATCGAGTCGGGTCGGGCTTCAGTGGTAAAGAAGATTGGATGAGTCATCCTAAATTACTCGCAAATACTACGAATTATATATCTATGACAGAATTAAAATATGCAAGAATACCTTGTCGGCAATTCCTCAAATCTTCGTTCTTTAGAAAAAGCCGCACCTCCAAATTTATACTTGGGGTCCTCATCATCTTGTTTAATAATTAAAATCCAGATATTTATGCATTTCATTGTCTCGATTTCAGTCTATGCTACTGTTTCCTCTTCCCATATTGTTGTATGATTCTGATGTAACCGAATTTTTCCTCAGCCGAAGAGCTACCACTATCTCGAGATTTTGAGTGTCGAGTCGTTCCACGTCGAGCGTCGAGCGCTGAAGGGTGGAGAACGCTTCTTACTGGTGTCTGCAGCCACAAATCACAGGTCAGGGGGCGCCGGAAGTGTGTCCGCCGAAGCCCATCCGATGCTTAAGTCAGGCAGAGTGCGAGAGCAAAAGCGAGAGAAAATATATGCTGTGAGAGCAAGTGAATATGAGAATGAATGTATCTGGAATGAGGGAGCAAACCTGGTATTTATAGAGGGGCTAAGGCGATGGAGATAGCATATCTCTGCGAATATTCGTCGAGTATCTCGAGTGAGATACTTTCCACGATCCTCGGGGATCTCGTCGGCCAAATAAGGAAAGTCGTATCATCCATGGATCTTTCAAATAAGGAAAGACGTATCCCGACGGGATTCGTTTGAATAAGAAAGGCGTATCCAAGGCGGACTCTTCCTCGGTCGTCGGGACATGGTCCTCGGGAGGCGTTCCCGAACTGGTAGCTGGTCGGGCTTGGAGCGTGCTGCTCGGTCCTCGGATCCCGAGGTGGTTATGGGGGGCATCAGGTTCATTATTAAATTTATTTGTCTTGGTAAAGTTAATTTATTGGTCTCGTGATATAGACAAACATCCTGTGTATCCTTAGTTATGGATCAAAATCAAGCGATAAATGGGAAGTAAAATTGATATAAATGTCAGCACTCGAGCAGGCTCCTTATTGTCTTTACTGCAGTCTCAATAGCACAACTGGCATTGAGTACATCCTGTTTAATTGCTTCATGGAAAGGATATCCACCCCAAACATTAAATATCTTTAGGCATTGCTCAACTCGTGTGACGGAATAATACAGGATGAGATGATAAATTAAAATATAAGGATAGTACAACTATTTTTAACTTCCATTATTATAAAATTTGAGTCGAACACGGGATAATTCAAGTATATTGAATATCATCATTACTCCAACCAAGGGCTTAAGTTTCACACGATTGTGGAGACTAGAGTTTAGTAATGAGCACAAATGAGAATGGCATTGGATGACACAACTTTGCATCGGAGGTAGAAGAAAACCAGATCACATTATTTAAACTAGCTACGGTATATGATTCTATATCTTTGGTTCCATAAACAAAATATAAACCTGTATTAAGTGAAATCCGGTTCGAGAGGTGGATGATGTGACATAGATATGGAAGAGACAGAGCTAGCTCACACATCCATGTGTGGATGGTGAAAGGTCTTCCCCAGTGGGGGGACGTGAATTTAATGAGACACACGTGCATGGCCTCCTAGATTCTTGATAGGCACAACATCTTCGTGTGTCTTTAATTTAAGTTCCTTCGATCATGTGTCTCTATCTTAGGTTAGGCAAAGATGTGGTTGTGGACATAAATTAGAGTCCAACGCTGTGACTCTTTTAAGTGGACAAAAAATCATCTGAATATATTATATTACGACAGGTTGAATCTGCATAGTACTGGCTCACTGAAAAATCCGGTAAACTAATTTTTTTTTCATCTCTTACCATTTGACTGTTTTAGTTTAAGGAAATCTGTACATTTAGTTATCTATATTTGTCTCTTTATGTTTTTTATACACACTACAATGTTGTCAAATTTCAATTTAGTATGTAACATTGTTCGTTAACTTCTAACAAATTCATAACAAATCACCAAATATTAAGATCGAAATAGAAAAGCGACACAGAAGATGGATATTAACGTTAATTTGTAACCTAAGTCTGGCAAGTTCTTGTCAAGTTGATAATTAAAGCATATTTAGCTTCACGAGAACACGTTATGTAAGCTAGTGGAAGTAGTATAAATGACATTAATTGGTTTGTCTAGCCAAAACCATATCATCTTTATCTTGCCGGAAGAAAATCGGGGGTACTCTTTACCTTTTGTTTCCCTATATTAATTTTCATCAATTTTCACATGATTTGATTTGATGATGAATGTGATCCTGGCAATTCCAGATGGGAGTCTAGATCTACAATTTCGAATTACATTTATCTTATTTTTAGGCTATGGTCCAAATATATATTAATGCTAGAGTGTCACATTCATGTAACAAATCAAAATTTAAAAACGATTGCGTTTTTCTATCAGTAAATTAAATTTGAGAAATATAGAGTAACGGATTTGGTCCGTCCATACGAAGTCAAACTAAATTTACACAAATACTCATTCTACTTCAACCAAACTACGAATATTAAAAGAAAAATGGAGAAACCGACGAAATTAGAGAAGGAGGAGGTTCACAAATTTATTTGGAAACCTTGTGGTATGAGTTTCAAAAACTAAAAATTCAAATTTTAAGCAACACACTCGTGTCTATTATCTCCAACACTAGTATTACACATTTTTTTTTTCTAAAATATCTAATAAGTACATTATAATTTCCAGGACACTTTAAAAAATAGAAATTATAATAAAAAATTTTAAATCCATGTGTTTATGCAGTCGTGCGCACATCTATGAAGTCATACCTAGGGATGACAATTTTCCCCGCGGATTTGGAGGCCCACGGGGAAAATTCGAAATTGGGCGGGTATGGGAAATTTTTTTTATCCCCGAATCAAATGGGGATGGGGATGGTAATAGAACCCCCATTCATATATATATATATATTGTTCTTTAATAATATATTATTGAGTAATAATATATGGTAATAATAAATAATATTATCCGAAATATTAGAAATATGTTGTAATAATAATAGAGATTAAAAGATAATATATATATATATATATATAAACTTGATATTGTGAGCGTCCAGAATGGGCGCCTGGAGATGCTCAGCCGAACATTTCATGAAATTGCTAACACACCAAACTACGAGAACAGCGAACTTTTTCAGTTGCTTTTTGGACTCAGTATGCAGTGAGAGTATGAAATGAGAGAGATTAGAATGCTTGGATGTTTGATGTGTTGTTTCAGATTCTGGGGGGTCCTATTTATAGACTTTGAAGAGTTAGGGGGCTTTTGGTGAATAGTATGTCTCTTTAGGAATTTCGGGGTTTTTTGTAAATACTGCTTAAAATAATAAATTTTTGGCTTTTAAAAATCTGAGGGCTTAAAATTTCAAATAAACTTTCACCTAAGTCGTCCACCGTCTAGTCCACACGTCTTGAACTCAATCAGACTAATAAAATGACATGAACATCATAAAACATAGAATTATCACGTAATCACATAAAATGACACATAATTTTCCTAAAATAATTTTCTCCCTAGTCATGCACCCATTCTCACGTAATCAAGATTTCTGGGCATTACAACTCTCCCCCCTTATAGAAATTTCGTCCCCGAAATTAAGTTAGGCATCGAAAATCTTAGGATAGCGCGTCCGCATATCGGCCTCGATCTCTTAGGTAGCCTCATCCTCTGAGTGATTCTGCCACCGGACATTGACCATCGGAATACTCCGCACTCTAAGCTTTCTCTCCTCTAAATCCAAGATCTGAACTGGTCGCTCCTCAAAAGATAGATCTGTTGTTAACTGAAGCGATTCAAAATCCAACACATGCGATGGATTCGGGACATACTTCTGTAGCATCGAAACACGGAACACATTATGCACTGCTGACAGACTGGTGTTAGTGCTACCCGATACGCCAACGTATCGACCCTCTCCAAAATCTCATAAGGTCCGATAAATCTCGGACTGAGCTTGCCTCTCCGGCCAAAACGCACAACGCCCTTCATGGACGATATCCTCACGAACACGTGATCTCATACGGCCAACTCCAGATCTCGTTGTCTATAATCGTCATAAATCTTCTGACGACTCTGAGTTGTCCTCATCCTATCTCGTATCCTGGTTAGGAAAGGGATTTCTAATGAATATTATGGTTTAGCCGCTCAAACTGCATCTCGTCGGGACAAAAAATGTAAAGTCGGGTTTTTGAGGCCCAGGGGAAGCCTAATGTGAAATAGTCCTTGATCGGGAAAAGCAAATGTAGAAGCTGATCGGGAAAACAATTTTGAAAAATAATTTTAGTTTAATGGGTCAAGCTGAGTTTTGGTTTAAGTTACATCTTAAGATCAGGTCTAGGCTTTGGGCTTAGAGTTAGTAGTCAGTCACTTGAACCAGTCCTTGATCGGGAAAAGCAAATGTAGAAGCCCATAAATATATATTTTAATTATATATGTAGTATTTTACGTATATGACTATGTATTTATTTAAAGAAAATTAAATATATATTGATTGGCTAAACCTTTTAAATTGTATTGTTTATGACGTACATGCATCATGAAATCTTTATGAAATGTTAAGGCATGAAAGGAAAGAAAATATGGCCACTATGGTCATATCGTAGCCACGTCACTGTCCAGTCATCCCGTGTCACTTGAGCATAAATTTAAGAGCTCCTCAATGCTCATCGTGACGATGCGTACGTATGAAGTACAAAGTGTGCCTCAAAGTGCCCATTGCGACAGTGCGACGTGCTCCGGCTTCGGCACAGACACGGGCACGAGCTCGGGCGCGGCGCGGGCTCGTAGGTGCTTTGCACCTACTCGCCCTAGAGGAACCTTCTCACGTCTATTTCAACTTGTATTAATTATTTACACATAATACGAAGTTATATAAGGAAGGTTTGACCACGCTCTTTTCCCAATGTGGGACAACTTCACGTTTCCCAATAATTTGGCTTTAATTGCTTTATTAATTTCTCCTTCACCTAAAATCGATTTTGAGCAAATTAATACTCCAAAAATATCTAATCGAAACGCAGATTCAAGTTTTCAAGTCAATTTCAACTTTAGTCGGACGGCTATAACTTGATTAATTAATTTGTGCCTTGCCAATTTCCAACAATCCCCCATATGAATGAAAATTAATGCGAATATGCATGATGACACTTACAAGAGTCCAATCGATTGGTCAATGCATCAGGAGAGGTAGCTTGTGGCTTTGAACCTTCCATAGTGGAATATCATCGAGTATACTAGGTTGTGTAGTGAACATGATGTCTTGAACTACTCAGCTATTCATGTACTAAGACAATAACATCGACACAAAGACCTTTCTCACATCTATTAGTTCTCATGGTTGGGTCTGTTTTGGCCGTGGACACCATCTTGATTTCATGAGTGTTTCAGTGAAGCGGCCCGTCTTCACACTCACATAGGTGATGCTCCTATAAAGAGTATCCTACCATACTCCGCCCATTCAGGTATAGGAATCATTAAAAATATAAACTTAACCTCACTACATGTGGTAGGACAACACTTACTCATCCTAGGAATGGAATAAACTTTATGTCTCAAGTGCTGCAATCAACAACTTCCGTAACTTAGTTTTCCCTTTGAACCAAGATCTTGGGATCTCCAGTCAGCAAGGTTGGGTTCTCGCTACGGTCATTTTTATTTGTAGGTTTTCAATCTCATTCCTCTATATGTGCAGTATACTTGATCTTGAAGTAGACTTTTCGTAAGAGGATCTGCCAAATTATCTTTAGATTTTATATATTCGATTGCAATCACTCCATTTGAGATCAACTGCCTAATGGTATTGTGTTGACGATGAATGTGTCGTGACTTACGATTGTACATACAACTCTGTGCCCTTCCTATTTCCGATTGACTGTCACAATGTATCATTATGACGGGTACAGGTTTTTTCCAACATGGAATGTTTTCTAAGAAATTTCGTAACCATTCGACTTCTTCTGCAGCTTTATAAAGGGCAATAAATTCGGATTCCCTAGTTGATCGAGCAATACATGTTTATTTAGTTGATTTCCATGATACTGCTCCTCCACCAATTGTGAATATATATCCACTTGTGGATTTGGAGTCTTTTGTATCAGATATCCCATTTGCATCGCAGTATCCCTCTAATACTGTAGGATACTTTCCATAATGTAATCCATAGTTGAGAGTAAATTTGAGATATCTGAGAACCTTCATTAAGGCTTGCCAATGGGTATCGTTTGTTTTTATTTGTGAAACGACTTAGCTTGTTGACCGCACAGGCAATGTCCGAACGTGTACAGTTTGTGAGATACATAAAACTGTCTATTATTCGAGAGTATTTCAATTGTGATACGGGTTTCTCATGGTTTTTGCCTAAGTGTTTACTCAGGTCCATAGGTGTTTTCACCGCTGAGAGTTCGAAAGCATTGAACTTTCTTAGCACAGACTCCACATATTGAGATTTAGTCAATACTCCTTCAGATGTTCTAAGAATTTTAATTCCTAATATGACATCTGCCAAACTCATATCTTTCATTTCAAAGTTCTTGGTCAACATTTTCTTTGTTGCCATGATTATCTCATTATTACTCCCCATAATCAACATGTCGTCAATATATAGATAGATAATTACATATCCTTTAGATGTGTCTTTGACATATATGCATTTTTCACATTCATTTATTTTGAATCCATTTGACATCATTACTTTGTCAAATTTCGCATGCCATTGTTTTGGCGCTTGTTTAAGTCCGTATAGTGACTTAACTAGTCGGCACACCTTATGCTCTTGTCCTGGAGCAACAAACCCTTCGGATTGCATCATGTATATTTCTTCTTCTAATTCACCATTCAGAAATGTTGTTGTAACATCCATTTGATGTATTTCAAGATCATGCAATGCTGAATTAGCTATGAGCATTGGAATGAATGTAATCCTTGTCACTGGTGAATAAGTATCAAAATAGTCAATGCATTCCTTTTGTTTGAACCTCATCGCTACCAATCTTGTGTACTTATCAATAGTTCTATCAGCCTTGTATTTGTGTTTTGGGATCGATTTACATCCTAAAGGTTTTGTACCAGGAGGGAGATTTACTAATTCTCATGTATGGTTATGCATGATAGATTCGATTTCAATGTTGACCACCTCTTTTCATAAAGGAGCGTTCGGTCTTGATAGAGCTTCATTCAAGGTCCTTGGCTCATTTTCTAACACATAAGTAATGAAATAGGCCAAAAGATATTTCAATTCTAGCCCTTTTGCTACGACAGGGTTCATCATTTTCTTGATCGTCAACAGTCTCAATACTTCTTTTGTTGAAACTCGGTTCGGACTTTTCATTTTCGTTTGAACCTTCATTGCTTTGAATTTCATTACGATATGAGTTGTTTGCCTCTTTTCTCGGGAATACAATTTCAAAGAATATTGCATTCCTTGATTCAATGATTGTACCTTCATGAATACTAGGAATGTCTGACTTATGCACAAAGAATCGATATGTACAACTGTTATTGGAATACCTAATAAAGATACCATCGAAAATTTTGGGTCCGATTTTAACTTGCTTGGGTTTAGGTACCTCAACCTTTGCCAAGCACCTCCACTTCAAGTATTTGTACGATGGCTTATGGCGTTTCCATAATTCGTACGGTGTTTTATCATTTTTCTTGTGGGGAATTTGTTGAGAATATGATTGGCCGATAATATGGCTTCCCCCCACAAATTCTGTGGTAATCCTGAATTGATAGAGGATTCATCATTTCTTTTAGTGTTCGATTCTTACGTTCTGCAACACCATTAGATTGAGGCGAGTACGGTGCCGTTGTTTGATGAATAATGTTATATGTTACACATTAATCATCAAATGGTGCACCATACTCTCATCCTCTGTCACTATGAGTATTTTTTATTCGTTGGCCAAGTTGATTCTCAACCTCGGCTTTGTAAGTTTGGAATGCTTCTAAGGCTTCATCTTTGCCTATCAATAAGTACACATAACAGTACCTCGTGCAATCATCTATAAAAGTAATAAAATTTCTTTCCTCCTCTAGTTTTCATGAATTTCAAGTCACAGATATCACTGTGTATTAACTCTAGAGGGATAGTACTCCTTTCCACTGAGTGAAAAGGTAGTTTGGTCATTTTAGCTTCTACACACACCTCACATTTTTGTGTTTTGTTTATATCAATGGTTGAAAATTTAATTTAACAAGTCGTTTTAGAGTATTGTAATTAACATGTCCAAGTCGACCATGCCATAAATTAGAACACTCAACAATATAAATAGAAGCTTTAATTTTATTGCCATCAAATAGGCGGAGTACAGGCATTATATTCATCTTGAACAAATTATCCTCTAAGTACCCATTTCTGATGATACCATTTTTGGACAGAATAAACTTGTTTGATTCAAAAACTAGCCTAAAACCAACCTTAACAAGTGCCGATCCAGAAACTAAGTTCTTTCGGATGTCGGGAACATGCAAGACATCGATGAGTGCAAGTTCTTTTTTGGGGTAAAAGTTGAAAACATTGCCTTATAGGAACAGATGTGGTGTGTAGCTCTAGTGTCAACCCACCACTGCCTTGGATTATCAGCCAAGTTGGCTTCAAATGTGACAGCACAAGGTCCATTTCCATGTCCACGATGTTAGACGTAGCGAGATGGTTTGCTACATCTTTCCTTTGTTGTTCCTTCTTGTCTTTCTTGGGATGTCTACAATCTTTAGCCATGTGTTTTGGCTTTCCACAGTTGTAACACGTCCCTTTGAACTTCTTTCCTTTGCCTTGATCCTTGTCTTTAAATTTCTTTTTTCCTTTGCTAGCGTTTGGTTCAACCAAGTTTGACCCTTCTTCCACAGGTCGTTTCGTTCCTCTAGATTCGGATTTCTTTCGGTTATCCTCCCCAATGCGTAGCTTTACTATCAAGTCTTCAAGTCTCATTTCTTTGCGTTTATGTTTCAAGTAATTTTTGAAATCCTTCCACAAGGGAGGGAGTTTCTCAATTATCGCAGCCTTTTGGAAACGATTCGCTCATCTCCATACACTCGGCATGCAGATCATGCAATATCAGTTGCATTTCTTGGACTTGAGACATCACAAATTTGGAGTCCACGATTTTGTAGTCGAGGAATTTGCCAACGATGAATTTCTTCAGTACGGCACCCTCAGTTTTATATTTCTTCTCCAAGGATTCCCACAACAGTTTTGCTGTTGTCATACGACTGTACACATTATATAACGAGTTGTCCATTCCATTCAAAACATAGTTACGACAGAGGAATTCACCATGTCCCCATGATTCGAAGGCTGCCCTTTTGTCCTTGTCAGTCTCATTTTCAGCGACTATGGGGGCATCCTCACGCAAGAACCTCACCAGGTTCAAGGTGGTCAAGTAGAACAACATCTTTTGTTGTCATCTATTGAATTCAATACCATTGAACTTTTCGGGCTTCTCCCCATGCACAGCAGTAGATGATATGGTTGCATTTACGGATGCCATGTCAGTGCTACGTCAATATAGTTTTAAACTTGTAGGCACTTTTATTCAAATGCAAACTCAGAATCGTCGAGAATAGTGTTGAACATTATTTATTTAAAACGATATTGCCCCGCCCAGATGCTTACGGTTGTGGCAATCGTTTCTCAAGATACAACGACGAACTTCTCGTAATAGGAGCACACCAAATTACGAGAACATCGAAATTTTTCAGATGCTTTTTGGATTCAGAATGCAGAGAGAGTATGAAATGAGAAAGATTAGAATGCTTGGATGTTTGGTGTGTTGTTTCAGATTCTGGGTGTCCTATTTATAGACTTTGAAGAGTCAGGGGGCTTTTGGTGAATAGTCATGTCTCTTTTGGAAAGACTTAATCGTACCCATTGGATCTACATCCAGTAGTCTAGATTGTGTATTTTCTGAAGGATCATGACCTTTCATTATGCAACCCTTTGATTGAACCAATCGCATCCGTCCATCCGAGATTAGACGCTCCAGATTGTATCGTTTCACCAATGGCCTGGATCGTGTCTTTTCACAATCCATCTAACGGTTTAGATCGCAACGCTTCGCGATTCACCACACCCCTTCAATTTATATCCGATCCAACGGTTGATATGATTCTTACCTGCGAAGTGCAAAGTGCGTCTCAAAGCGTCCATTGCGACCGTGCTCGGGATCGGGCTCTTAGGTGCTTTGCACCTATTCGCCTTCGAGGAACTTTCTCACGTCTATTTCAACTTGTATTAATTATTTACACATAATACGAAGTTATATATAAGGAAGATTTGACCAGGCTCTTTTCCCAATGTGGGACAACTTCACGTTTCCCAATAATTGAGCTTTAATTGCTTTATTAATTTCTCATTCACCTAAAATCGGTTTTGAGCAAATTAATATTTCAAAAATATCTACTCGAAATGTTAATTCAAGTAGTCAATTTCGGCTTTAGTCGGACAGTTATAACTTGATTTTAATTTGGACTCTGCCCATTTCCAACAAGTAATAACCATACGAGAGGGAAAATACTTTTTCTCCAATGAATTTAGCTGAAATACTATCGTATAAACTTTAAAGACACTTCTCCAAAAAAATTATATAAATTACACACGCATTTTGTGTACTGACGAGTTAATCCACCAAGACTATGAAGGTTCATTGTTTTCATATCATCATTTGATCGAGCACTATTTAGACGTGTCCTCTTCAATATTTGAACGAATCGATAACATGAAGACCATAGAATGACTTAATGGACATTTTTCATTTTTTGGATATTTTAAACCCAATTTATGTCTAATTAATTTATTAGCATATTGTAAACCTTTACCCAAAAATGCATCTTAACAAATGATTACTTTACGTTTCAAATCATGTTCTGATCAATACTTATCCATTGTTTTTTGAAGGCTCACTAGTTATTCATAGAACACTTATTTTATCTTCATTAACTATTGTCAACATACCCTTGATGCATATATCAACTTTAAACATTTAAATGATATTCTGAAATTATTAAACATCATTTTGTAAGTTTTGAGTTATCTCGGAGCATTGTTGCGTTAATCGTGTATGAGTGAGAGTAGTACTTGGATGAGTGACATCCTGTGGAGCTCTCGTACATCAACCTGCTGACATTGTACCGCTTGATTTGGTTGGTCAGGTGGGCTGTAAAAGTGTGATGCCATGTCTTAACAAGTAATACTATCTCTACTGAGAATAGAGTCGGTGGTATGGAAAGGGTAAGAATGATTTATGAGAGAGATGTGATAGCACCAACAGTTAGACACTTGCATCCCGTTACTATTGGGCCTAATACTCGATCATAACGCACACAATAGTGCACTCACTGCCATGTGTATAAGGAAATAAAGCTGCATTTTGGCTAATAGCTATACCTTTGACATGGTGGTAAGCGTTTGATTCTAACAATGTCCCGCTCCCCCAAACAGGAGAAGTGAAGTTGACAATTTTACAATCTTTCTGTCAACCTAACTTTAATTTCTATAATCAATTAAGGTAAAATTTAAATGAATGTATCTCATAGGTACTGAATGTAATCACATATTTTTATGTGTCAAAACATGACATTGCATTTTTTTACTTGTGAGATTTGATGGTAAAATTTATTATATTTGAATGATAATCATATTTATGAATATATATGCTATATTCTAATTCTATACAACTTTAGTGAAAAAAGAAAACGCATGGAACAAAAAGGTGTAATCACTAGATTATACCTAATGTAACCAAATTTTTCCTCAATAGATGAGCTGCCACCAACTTAGGAGATTGAAAGGTCGAGAGTATGCACCTAGGGTTGATCTGGACAGTATGACGTCGGGTGACCTGTAGAGAAACAAGTTAGAGGGTGCCAGAAGTTTTTTCGACGAAACCCCTTCAATGTTTAAATTAGGTCGAGAATAGAAAGCAAATATATATATAAAGGCTAACAGGTTGTGAATTTGTATGTCTTTGAAAAGGGATGTATCTAGGTTTTTATAGAGATATTAGGCAGTTAATACGAGCATTTTATCCGACATGTGACGCGGTTGTGCGTGATTCTCGCCTGGTGCCGAGATGAGATCAAGGTCCACCATGTATGCTTTAGACACTTCCTAAGGCACTTCCTAAGGCGTTATAGTCACATCCGTACACCGAGAAGAGCTGAGCAGTTTGAGGCAATATGATGTTGCCTGGTGTGTTCGGGTCTTGCCCCGAGGTGGATTACCCAATGGTATCGATGCCAATTAACATTATCTAAAGAAATTTAACCCAGAAGTGTATAATAATTGAGATTAACTAATTAGATACGGATTATATTTATCACAAGTCACAAATGAACAGCCATTATTTGAAAATTTCCATGTGGAGACCATGTGACCACTTATCGATCTTCCAAAATTATGGCCTATTGATATATATTCTTTAATTTATTTTTGTTAAAAAATGGGGACCCATTTTCTTCCTCTTCTTCCCCATGTTTTCCGGATCCTGCCAATTTCTCCTTTTCCTGACGTTATTGTCAATCGTTATATTTGGAGTTAAGCACTTCAAAATTAATCTGTTTTTTATTTTTAAATTTGTAGGAAAAAATTTCGTTATCTATTGGTTAAGTACTGATTGCGTCGTCAGAAACCAATAACGCTAGCTATGTCGCCACTATTTTCTATCACATATTTATTTCATAATAATAGAGTTATTTGGTTGATCCTGTATACTTTTCTTGAGTATTCATGTAGAAAGGAAAAATAAATAAAAAATTCTTGAAAAACATGGAACCAAATCTTTTGCCGGCTCTTGCGAAATTAATTTATTTCTGTCGCGTCAATCTCACATAGAGAAACGTATGGGTTCAAAAAATGAACTATTAATGTATTCCATTTTGTAGTTTCTTTCTCTCTTATCCTTTTGCCAATATAACTTAATTAACAGTTTCATCCAGAAGTTTTTATTTATTCATTAACTAGCATTTTTGTCCCAGAATAATGGGTGAAGTTATGTTCTTCTATATTTTTATTTAATTTCAGCTAATCATTCGCTACTGAACTCAGTAAAATAATAAAAAATGTCTGGTCCTCAAAGGAATTCATCATATAAGTTATAGTGCTAAATGCTAGTATATTAAAGTTTACTATTCGATCAATAATTGATCGATTCGAGTAGTGAAGTTTATTATTTCAAACAGCCAGGAATTATGGCTCTCCACTTGTCATTAATTGTCATTGGTTAGTAAAGCATGACAAGTTTCTTAAAAAAAATTTTATACCTTCATTTATATTCATCTCACTATCGATATTTCGATCTCTACCGCGTCCAAAAGGAAGAGCGCAAAACGTATAGTTCTTCATAAACTAATTAATCAGTTTAGCTTATCAATATTTAGTTTCAACGTATATAACCATCACAATTTTCTAATTACTACGTTTGAGAAATCAATGCTACCATTACTGACATGTGCGTATTCCATATATCCATTTATAAATATTCGGATAATACTTCATCGAAGACAAGGCCAGTATTGATAAAATCTAACAACCTAGCAATGCAATAAAAATATATTTTTACATTTTATTAGCATAGGTTGGCCCTGATATTTATATATTTTTTAAAAAAAAAAGATTGAAGCGCAGCATGCGTTTGGCCTACTCTTTGGGGCTATCAATGGTCGATGCATGAAACGTATGTTTGGTCGAACTCTTTTATGTAATGGATAGTAAACTACTTACATATGGAGGATGATAGCCAAATTTTAAACCTCTGAATCGTTCTTGATACTCTAATATATCAAGTTGTGTTTTACTTATATACTTTATATTTTATTGGTTTTTAGTCCTATTTCATAGGACCGCTGAGGTGACATCCAAAATTTTTGATTTGAGATTAGAAAGTGCTGATATAACATTAGAAACAATGTTGTCACAGGAGTGTCAATGTGGCACCGGAAATTTCATCAACTTTTTATTCTTGTTTTACGTCGATAATTATTAGCATATTTCGACGAAATGTCAGCAGTCGTGATGAAATAGGAATAAAAACTATCAAAACACAAACTTATAATATGACTAAAACACAACGTTGATAAGTTAGAGGAGAAAAAAAATAAACATGAAACACGTATGATTCGATGATTTAGGTTTTTCTTCTTGTTTTCTTCTTTTTTCTGTTGACTTATAGTGTTTATAAAGCAAATCTCTATACCTTCTCTATTATCAAGTAATATTTGTACATTTATTTTCAACGTGACTCGAACTCTCGATTATCAATATTATGATTTGTCTGAGATGCTTACCGACGGAAACCTTAACTATTTTTAATTCAATTTTTTATTTAGATAGACTGTATTGTCACATAATAAGTCGCATAATGTTAGGTTTACATTGCATCAACAACATAGAGACAATAATGCTTTTGTCCCCAGTTATGATACTGATAACCACAAAACATGATTTGCATTGCATGTTAGTTATCCATAATATATGCTATAAAATATTCTTGTACAACTTATAGTAAATTATATTGAGAAATGATGTGTTGATTCCAAAACGTAAAATAGAATCTTTGTTTAAAAAGCCAGAGTTTCAATTCGAAATGCGATCGATTGCAATTTAAAATATGATTTTTGTGTAGAATATATTTTAGTAAGAGAAAAAGGATAAACATTTTCAAAATTATATATATTTGGTCCTTAGAGCAACGAAAATGCAAGTCGATTATATATAATTATGTATGTATACATCATCGTCATAATAATGACCTAAAAAAATTTGATAATTCTTTTTCAAGGTTTTGCCATGTGGGCCATTGAATTCCCATGTGCCCGCATGTGGTGTGTCTTCCTCTGATTGGCCCACTTCCAACCCCTTTTTCTTTCACTAAATAAATGGTGTCTCGTCACTTTTTTCTCCTCCTTCTCATTCATTTCTTGGCTTCTCCATACTTTGTTGGATCCAAAGATTTCTCTTCTCTATTTTGATTTCTTTGGTTTGCGAACAGGATTCTGCTATAACTCCCAAGGAAATCGAGGTATGCGAGCTTTTCCATGCTTTCTTTTTTCATCCTTGTTATATATATAATCAGCTATATGAATGTATATGACTCATGTTGAGAATTATTGGGAAGCAATAATATTTGACGTAGAGCCAGAGTCGATGACGGATCGAAATAACACTTTCGCGTAAGTATATATGTAATATATTATATAAAAATTTTTATATAAGGAGAAACTTAAGAAGGAATGGGTCCGGAGGAACTGATCACTGATCGGAGCTGAGAGTTCATCATTCATGACTGAGAGGGGAGACATGATATGATATATAAAAAATAAAATATATTACATTTTGTTGTGTGTGTGTGTGTGTGTGAAAAAGTAGATAAATAGTTACATGTGTTCATATGATTAAAGTTTTCTCAATGTTGACTAAATTTCTAACTGGATTCTATATATATATATTTCACATCTGTATTAGCGTTGCAGTGATGATCTCCTAACACTGATTACGTGCCTTTGTTCTGTCTCCGTGTGTGTGTGTTTGTTTTTTTTTTTTTGTGTGTAAAAATGTTTCTATATATGCTTTTAATATTTGAACTTAATTATCGTATTGTTCAACATTAATGTTTAACACACTCCCGCAGAATGCAAAATACATCACTCAAACAAGAATTCCTCAAAAACTGGATAAAGGGTCTCCAACTGCACAGCAGCTTCAACAAGAACACCACCATTTTCGAAAGAAGGAAGGCCATCAAGCTATCGGCGGACATAGCCATCGCTTCCACTAGAAACTCGACTACCCGGTGGAGCCGCGCCCTGATCGCCGACGCTTCCAGGGACGGATCAAACAAAACCCTAATCGAGAAAATATCAGGCCGAGAGGTACCACACAAGGCCTCCCTCGGGTTGATCAGATGCAGCAAGAGAATCTTGAAACGGAGCCGCTTCGCTCGCCGGAGAGCGGCGCCGGTAGCTGGTTTAATCGCAAAGAAACTGGTGAAAAGCAGGACCCGTGCGCTGAAAAGACTCGTTCCTGGCGGAGAAGGCATGGATGAAATCTCTTTGATCAAAGAGACCATAGATTACATCGTATCGCTTCGGGTTCAGGTTGATGTAATGGGGCGCATGGCTACCGCTGCTGATCGATTAATCCCCTTCAAAACTATATAATCCATCCCTGTTTCGATATTCTATGATTCGGTTTATATTTTTGCACTGGAAACTTGGTGTTATATATAGCATGGAAAATCTAGGCGGATCGGATGGTGTAACAGTTGAACTTCTGTGTGTACAGATGAGAAGTTTTCATGTCAATTATTATAGCATTAAATTTCTCTTCTAGCTAGCTTCGATTCAATGGATGGTATATATGTACATGAACAGTCTCTTATTTGAATCTTTATCCGTTAAATTTAAGTTTTACACCAAATAAAATTACATGGCCAAAATATATTGTTTATTTAGGGGGCAGTCTTGAGCGTATAAATTAAACTGTCCATTTCTTAATTAATTTTCAAACACTATTAATTTTGAAAGTATGATTGGATCTCATTAATATAAGTTCATGTTCTCTTTTCTAAATTTTGCATTTGCACTAACATATATAAAAGGTAATGCGCATGCATGTCAGCATGTGCAGTAGAATGTTGTTTCGGTTTGGTGTCATTTTCTGCTATTCTATTTATATATGTATATATATATACATGGACTGTTAGCCTGTCCATAAAATTTACACCCCCATACATTTCGATATCACTCTCTATATTCTTTAGTTTTCTGTTATTTATTTAAGTCTAGTTTTCACTATTGAGGAACAAAGTCAAATGATTAATCCTATAATAGGAATCTTTATGTCGATAAATTATTTCAACATACATATATATATTTTTGTTTACATGTCTATGTCCGTTATTTTCGCAACTCTTTACTTCCAGAAGAGAAATATTTGTAACTAGAGTCTAAGGAATAGTATATGTAGGCTAAAAGACAAAAAAAAAAAAAAATACAAATTAAATAAAATATTAATATATAGAGTTATTTCATTCAGGCTATGTTGAAAACTCTGTTTTGGTCGTGGATTCAAGCATAAACACGTAGAGGCACATGTACCATCAGAAAAAACAAAAATATATTAATCGACGACTTTTGAAATAGGTCTTTGGCATATACGTTTTATTTGAAACTAGCGATAACTGCATGATTCTCGCACGTACGGATGAATTTTAGAAGGATCGATGTGATATTATTTAATTTTAATAAATGTAAGCTACTAGATCATGTCAATTTTAGTCCACTATATAAGTTGCATTTCTTTTTCTAATTTTTACATTTGTCATATGAATGCTGATAAGGTTTAGAGATATCAACAATGCCCGTGTTCACTTCATTATTCTCAATTGTCAAATTGAAAGGAAAAAGTTTGAGTTAGACTGTTACTCATTTCCAATAATAAAACTTGATACCACCAATAATTTTCATCCCGGGGTACGAGGAAAGAGCTCCTCTTAAAAACGCCACTGGTAACTTTTCATCTTGGCTCCACCCCGTCACCTCGGTCCTCGGGAGGCTGTCATCCCTGCTCTACTCGGGAGGCTGTCATCCCTGCTCTACTCGGGAACCTTTCATCCCTGCTATGCAACTTGGCCCTCTTGTATAACTCATGATTAGTGCACTGACAAAGCTGCAAATCACATCCATGCGTACAGGTGTTAGGGTAGCGTACACGCAAGGTCTGCTCTTCCCATCCCAGCTCATGATTATTCAGGTAGTATAACACGCAATCCCTTTGCTCGCCTATAAATACCCAGGTATTCTCTCATTTTTTAGGGACATTCAGCAGACTCATTCTCTGCACTACATATCTTCTTGATCACCCGGGCTGACTTAATCATCGGAGGGCATTCGTCGGGATGGCTCCCGACGCCCTTTGACCAGTGTCTGTGGTTGCAGGTCATTGCAGGATGTATGACCTCCTCATCCCCCGAGGACAGACCTCCTCATCTCCCTGGGACAGACCTCCTCATCCCCCGAGGACAGACCTCCTCATCTCCCTGGGACAGACCTCCTCATCTCCCGAGGACAGACCTCCAGATCTCCTCGGGTGGCGATGTGTAACTCTCTGGTCGAGAACCGATGACGATTTTGAGATCGCATCAATTGGCGCCGTCTGTGGGAACCAAAAAAGAGAGTGAAAATGCCGCCAAGGAGGAACAGAGCGCAATAGTGGAGAATATTGATGTACAGGAATAGGCTGATGACGTTGGAGCATAAAAAACAACCACACAAAAACTCTAAAACTAGGTTCGTTCTCATTTTTGTTTTTACTTAGTTAAATATTGTCTTTTGCAGTAGGACGACACGATCAAAAGATGCTTTTCTTGCGTTCACCCTACTCGGGTTACGTCCTTATCAGAATATTTTTAGAACGAATTTAGAAGCCCAACACCCGTTGGCTCCAAATCCCGACCTACTCGGGAGATTATTATCTCTGCTCGGAAATCTCTTATCTTGCCCTGCTCGGGAATCTGATATCTTGCCCTGCTCGGTAATCAGTTATCTACCCTGCTCGGGAATATATGTTGTGCTCTGCTCGGAAATCTCTTATCTTGCCCTACTCGGGAATCTGATATCTTGACCTGCTCGAGAATCGGTTATCTACCCTACTCGGGAATCTGCTCTTGCTCTGCTCTTCTCAGGAATATGTTATCTTGCTCTGCTCTTCTCAGGAATATGTTATCTAGCTCTGCTCTTCTCAGGAATATGTTGTCTTGCTCTGCTCTTCTCAAATATATGTTATCTTGCTCTGCTCTGCTCAGGAATCTGTAAAGTCCAACCAGCTTGGCAATTTATAAGCCCGATCTACTCGGCACCCTACTATCAACTCCGGTTGGTATCTAACACTTGGATAGAGATCCTATCTAAGCATAAGCCCGATCTACTCGCACCCTACTATCAACTCTGGTTGGTATCTAACACTTGGATAGAGATCCTATCTAAGCACAAGCCCGACCGGCTCGGCGTTATAAATCCAACATTCGTTGGTATATTAAGTCCGACCAGCTCGAGCCCTACCTCCTCGAGAACTCTAGCAGTAGATTCGAACATCGGATTATGACTTATCCTGACATCCAATTGAACTTAATATACAGCTGCGGAATAAGTGCACTCAGAACATGGTTTTCCTCAAAAAGTACAAGTTTGCACCTCGGGTCCCGATTACTACTCTAAGTCCTACACTTCACTTATTCGTTTAGGACTCGTTGGGGGGGTTACTATTGATACCACCAATAATTTTCATCCCGGGACCCGAGGAAAGAGCTCCTCTTAAAAATGCCACTGGTAACCTTTCGTCTTGGCTCCACCCCGTCACCTCGGTCCTCGGGAGGCTGTCATCCCTGCTCTACTTGGGAGGCTGTCATCTATGCTCTACTCGGGAGCCTGTCATCCCTGCTCTACTCGGGAGGCTGTCATCGATGCTCTACTCGGGAGGTTGTCATCCCTGCTCTACTCGGGAGGCTGTCATTCCTGCTCTACTCGGGAGGCTGTCATCTATGCTCTACTCGGGAGCCTGTCATCCCTGCTCTACTCGGGAGGCTGTCATCTATGCTCTACTCGGGAGCCTGTCATCCCTGCTCTACTCGGGAGCCTGTCATCCCTGCTCTACAACCTGTCACCTCTGCCTCCTCGGGAACCTGTCAACTCTGCAACTTGGCCCTCTTGTATAACTCATGATTAGTGCACTGACAAAGCTGCAAAACCCTGGGACAGACCTCCTCATCTCCCTGGGACAGACCTCCTCATCTCCCTGGGACAGACCTCCTCATCTCCCTGGGACAGACCTCCTCATCTCCCTGGGACAGACCTCCTCATCTCCCTGGGACAGACCTCCTCATCTCCCTGGGACAGACCTCCTCATCCCCCGAGGACAGACCTCCTCATCTCCCTAGGACAGACCTCCAGATCTCCTTGGGTGGCGATGTGTAACTCTCTGGTCGAGAACCGATGACGATTTTGAGATCGCATCAAAACTAAAAAGAAAAAGTTACAAAACCAGAAATGATTCTCTCACCGGGTAATATTATAGGTTCGATTAGGTTATTTTGTACTCTATGCTAAACGAAATTCTATTGAGTTTCTTGTATAGTTATTGGTTGAAAACCCTACCTGTTTTTCGTATTGTTCTTACTTTTTATTATATATTGTAATCCACGTGTCTCTCATATATAGCACTCAGTTCTTCTGAGTGTGTATAAACTAACTTGAAAAATTTTCATGCATTCAAGTAGCCTTGATTTGCTTAAGGCTTCTCAAGTACAAACAAACCGTGCCAACTTGTGAGTAATTTGCACATGCTGGCTCTAGCATCGTTTGATCATTTGCATTCGGAAATATCTAATTTCCACGTTCCAGTTATATCCAAATATAATATAGAGCTAAATTCAATCCCTAATTATTTTATTTGGTAGCTCTATATCAATTATTTGAATCGTATATTCAAATCAAACTAGCTCACAAAATATGAGTTTAAGTGCCACGGATCGTAAGTTGACATACAATTGTGACTTTGAGAGGTCAAGTCTAATCCAAAAGGATACATTAATTTCTAGACTTTATGGCACATGACAACAAAATAGTTTACAACGTTCTGAGAATCCAATAGTTTGATATAATCATGACTAAGCGTCGTGATCCGAAAGACATATCTAGCAAATACTAGATAAATTTAGAATAGAGTATAATCTATGGCACCCAAGATTATGTAGTAGTGCACGGAAGATAAAAGATTGGAGATGTATCTGTAATATTCCCTAATGTAGATAAATGTGGATTAATCTGAAAGTAGGATGACTAGTTTATTTATATCTCATTTGTAACTTGAACGGAAGAACCCAAGTTCCCTCCCATGTTATAATACGAGACATTTTCTCCAAAACTCTACTTTTTTTAGTTAAGACTTTCTTGCGTATCTTTAATAGAAAGTATTTTGTCCAAGTGCTTAAAGATGCTCAGATCTAAAAGAATCAGCACGTAACATTTTTCTGCAGAGCCCGAAATTACGTTTGAATTATAAAGACCATATTTAAATGACCCAACTTGAGCCAAAATTAATTCATTCTTTGAGGTTTGAGTCAGCTTTGAGCTAGTTAACAATCTTTATTATAGAGATAGTTTGATTTTACGTATTACCCATTGGTTTTCAACCCACAGGTCTGAAAACCCAACTCTTACTCGTCAATTTTAAAAGTAAACATAGAAAAACTTAATAAAGTGATAGGACTTCTCACTCCGTGGACTGAAGGACGCAAATATGAAAAACCGCCAAACATTAAGCAAGTGTATTGGGCTGCTTTTGATTCTCTTGGCCCAACAGAAAAATGGAATACTTTCAAACATTAATTGTGGCCCAACTATTCAGTGCACGCTTGATTGCCGCCGGTTAAAATCTACAGTGAATATTGTATTTGTAATGTGAATAAGTGGGAAGATGAATTTCAATTTTTTTTTATAAGTTATCTGAACAAGTAACATAACTTACGTAAATGGAATTAAAATTATTGTATCTAAACAATGTCTATGGTCTTAATATATGTTTTGTATCTAAACTATAAAGGGGTTACTCGGATGTTTGTTTATGGAAGTTCGAAGTTATCGCTTCTACGTCTCACATTCTTCCAAATTAGAAGGCTCCACTAGAAAGCTTTGATTCATACATCAGCTCGTACAAACTCACTTCAACTGGGACTTACCACACTGTCCAAACTGAAACTCCTAAATTTAGTGTTGCATATATTTAAAGTCTCTATGCGAAGACTACATACACCAAGTTTAACGTCTTTATGCAAAGACAGCTTTTGTGTAGTTTGATTCAGCCATCTAATCTGTTTCAGCTCAGTTCTCAAATATCTGAGTGGATGTGTATGTGAGGATTATTCTGTTACAATGTATTCTCTCATGTATCTTCATACATTGTTGTTTGATATGACATTGGACACAAGTTTCTAGCCGTTGAAAAGTTTCTGTAAAGTTCTGACTCTTTGTACTTGTTGTCTTTTCATCGTATAGGATTAGGTAAAGCTATTTATGATCTTTGACTGCTCTGAACTGACGTCTGTTGTACTAAGAAAATCAGTTCGAACATCTTCTTTTCAGTCTTGAACTGATCTTGTTCAAATTGATTTGTCGTTCTGATCTGATAGCCTGTGCTGATCTGATTCGAACTCCATTCTAATCGGTTTTGCACTGTAGGCTTTGCTGAACTAACAGTGATCTGTAATACTCTTTATCTTAACTGAAATAATAAGAAACTCCAATGTGATATGTTCATTGAAATGTTCTAATTTGATCTGAACTTTTCTGCTATGTTATATTTTGTTCTGATCTTATCTGATTCATTTCTCTGAACTGATTTCATCTGTTCTGCTCTAAACTGATATATCTAACTTTCTGATCTGGACATTTCTTCTCAATTGATCTGTCCTACTCTT
Organism: Dorcoceras hygrometricum; assembly: GCA_001598015.1. Classification (NCBI taxonomy): domain Eukaryota; kingdom Viridiplantae; phylum Streptophyta; class Magnoliopsida; order Lamiales; family Gesneriaceae; genus Dorcoceras; species Dorcoceras hygrometricum. The sequence continues at coordinate 6,020 of KV020933.1, read as the reverse complement.
CTGCTCAATTCTAAACCTTTCTTCTTAACTGAACTAACCTCTTTACTTATACCGATTAGTCGATTTGTTCTAAATTTCGTTCTGGTCTTGTCTGCTTTCGGATAGATCCGCGCACTCAAATAGACTCGTTAGAAATATAAGAGCAAGTTGTGTTTATCAAAATACGATTGATTTGTTTCCAGATCCAACACCTATTGGCTATATATGTGGATATACGAATAAAAATAATCTAGTAAATTACCCTTTGTTATATTCAAACTTTAAATATCGTACGTGAGTTGCACTCAATGGAGACTACTTAATCTCATGAAGCTTTATTCTCAGCCGACAGCTATCTCTTTTAAACTTCCTATAAAGATATTCTGATTATTCTATCTCTAGTGACTATTATGTATAACTGATGGAGAAGTAGTGAGGAAACTTCACACAAATATAATTAATGTACTACCTTTTCATATAATAATTAAAACAAAAAGTTAAGTTCTGTTAAATACTTCATAAAAAAGAGATGGGATATCCTTTTTTCATAGCTTGAGACCCTTAATCATGGACTAGATAGTAGAATACAACACACGTATTTTTTTGTTACAAAAATTAAAGATTTAAAAAGTTGCAAATAAGGCAGACACATGAAGTTTGTGTAATTAAAACAAACTACTGTCCGCCGTGGGCAGCAGAAAATCATTTTTTTTTATTATGTTTAAAAAATTATTTTACAAACATAGTAAACTGATTGTCCAAAATATAAATATACATGTAACATTATATTAAATGTATAATTTTTAAATTAGAAGTTAGAATTAATTGGTTATTTAATTTAATTTTTTTTTTGTTTTATAAAAAATTAATTTAGAAACATTGTGAACTTGTTAGGATTGGTAGGTGTGTTTAGAAGGATGAATAACACACCTGTAATTTTATAAAACTTTTGCGGTTGGAATTGTCAATATCAGTTGGCAAAATTCAGATTTGACTATCCGGCATGTAAGATATAACGTGTTGAAGTATGGAAAAACTATCTTAAGATCTGTGATGTATGATATCGATGACTGGTAGTGCCTAGTGTAAAGTTGTAATGCCCAGATATTTTAGAGGCCACAAATTAGAAAGTTATGAGATTGAGGGATTACAATGCTATTCTATTTAACTCTTGATTTAATCGAGTTTCAGATTTCAGATGTTAGAATGCGATTGCAGCAGCTGTTTAGCCGATTATAGCAAGTCGATAGAATCCTTTTGTTTTAACTAAAATTGTTCGGTTTCCATGCGCATCATTTTATTTTAAAAACAGAGTACGCTAATTCAGGCAAGTAAACTCTGTTTCTTGCTCACTCAGTGAAAGCATATATTCAGTTATGTTTGCATGTTTATATGAGATTTTAAAGAAAAGAAAGATGACTACGGCTGTTCTTCAGGAAAACCCAGAAAAGTTCATGCTCTGTTTTTATGGAAGTTGCGTTTTACTGTATTTTGATCCAGAAATGTTTTAGAAAATGGTTTGGTGATGTTCATCCAGTAGATTCTTAAGTTTTCTTCAGAAATTCCATCGAAATAGCTTACAAGTAGCTTATTCGATCATTTCCAGAAATTTCTTCAGATATTTTGAATTCTTCAGACAAAGGAAAACCATCGTCATTCACCTGGGTAAGTCTGAAATCTGGTTCTTATACCACGATTGATATTTCTTTGTTGAAAATATTCTAAGTATAGATTTCAGCTGTCGCATTGTTTGCGTTCAGTAGTTGCGATCAGCAGTCGCACTATTTCATGTTCAGCTGTTACATGTTTTATTGTTCATCAGCTGTTAGTTTGTTCATCAGCTGTTGGTTCTCAGCTGTTGCATTATTTCGTTGTCAGCTGTTGCATTTGTTTATGATTCAGCTGTTGCCTTCGTATGTGTTCAGCTGTTGTCAGCTGTTGTTTAGTTCATAACCAGTTGTTGTATTATTTAGTCATCAGTTTCTTCACCAGCTGTTATTTTGTTAATCATCAGCTGTTGTCAGCAGTTGCATTAGTTCATGTACCACTGTTATTTCGTTACCCAGAGACATATCTGTTGACAGCAATTTTTTTCCCCAAGGGATATCTGTTGACAGTTTTGTTTGTATCTTCCTAGAGAGTCTGTTGACAGTTACCTACTGTTCATTTCTTCAATAGATAGTTACTATTCATTTCTTCAACAGATAGTTACTATTCATTTCTTCAACAGATAGTTACTATTCATTTCTTCAACAGATAGTTACTGTTCATTTCTTCAACAGATAACGAAATTCCAGAATGTGATTCCTTATTCATTTCCGCTTCATTTCAAAAGATTTATTCGATTCAATTGAACATATTTGAGAGCTTTATTCAGTTTTCATATTCGCAAGTTTTACAGAGGAATCCCTTGAAGTTCCAGAACATCATTGAACATAGAAAACCAGTAATTCGTACAAGAGAGAAAGAAAACAGATTTACGAAAGAAAAGAAAGAGCAAAACATGTTTTAGAAAATGTTTTAAGTTATGACAACAAAGAGGGTCCCAAGAGGAAGGGTGAGTGCGCGGCTGACGAACCGTGTGCCCTTTCAACAGAGGAATGATCAGGTGTATAGGTCGACGGATCTGTATATCCATTCACCATGAGCCAAAGTGCTAAGAGACTGATATCAGGAGTTTGATCAAACGAATTGGACCAAAATGTTTAAAGTGTTGTCATAATTTCAGAAAATAGAAATAAGAGCGCAAGTGTGATTTTAATCACAGCTCTAGAGTATGTTTAAAGAAAATGTTTTCGGAACTCATATATGTTTTATGCTTTCAGTTATTTCCAGATTTCTTAGATATGTTATTGCGCTTGTTCATTCTAAAGCGTATTCAGACCTCAGTTATGTATTTAGAATTTCAGATTTCAGTTCTATTGCATGATTTTGTTATTCCAAAGTTTACCTGCTGAGCCTTTGGCTCACTAGTTTTCATTGAGTGCAGGTAATGAGCAGTAAGGAGCTGGAGGGAGATGATCAGAAAGGAAGGATGTGTTTATCGTGGACATC
>KV020720.1:426182-448797 GCA_001598015.1 Dorcoceras hygrometricum | reverse complement strand
CATCTTCTCCTCAACTTCCCAGGTTGCTTCTTCTCGGCCATGCTTGCTCCATTGTACCATCACCAACGGAATTATCTTGTTTCTCAGCTGCTTCTCCTTCCTATACAAGATCTGCATCGGATATTTGACATAACTCAAGGCAGAATCCAGCTCAACTTCGTCAGTTCTCAAAACGTTGGATGGATCCGGCTCATATTTTCTCAACATTGACACATGAAACACGTCATGCATCGCGGCTAACTCCTCGGGAAGCCTCAGTCTATAAGACAATTGTCCAATCCGCTCAAGAATCTCAAAGGGACAAACGAATCTGGGAGCCAATTTGCCTTTAAATCGGAATCTCATCACGCTCTTGAAGGGAGAAATCTTGAGAAACACACGATCGCCCACCTCAAACTCTAACGGTCGACGTCTTCTGTTCGCATAGCTCGAGAAACGGTCTTGAGCAACCTTCATTCTACCTCGAATCAAGTCAGTTTGATCCTTCATGTGCTGAACAAACTCTGGTGTAGAAAGCTGTCTCTCGCCAACTTCTTCCCAACAAATCGGGGATCTGCACTTTCGACCATATAATGCCTCAAAAGGAGCCATTCCAATAGTCACCTGGTAACTGTTATTATACGAAAACTCAACTAAGGATAGCGAATCCTGCCAGCCACCACTGAAATCCATCACAACTGCTCGCAACATATCCTCTAAAGTCTGGATAGTCCGCTCAGACTGTCCGTCTGTCTGTGGGTGATAGGCTGTGCTCATCGCCAATCTCGAACCCATTACTGCTTGCAGACTCTTCTAAAAGCGAGAAGTGAACCTCGGATCTCTGTCAGACACTATTGAAACCGGAACTCCATGAAATCTAACCACATGGTCGATGTACAATTCGCCATCTTTTTCATCGAACACCTCGCATCATAGGGAATGAAATGGGCTGACTTCGAAATTCTATCAATAACAACCCAGATCGCATCGCATCCCCTACTCGATCGAGGTAGATGACTCACGAAATCCATGGCGATGTGCTCCCAATTCCATTGGGGCACCTCCAAGCTCTGCAGCAAACCACCAGGTCTCATCCTCTCAGCCTTGACCTGCTGGAAATTCAGACATCTAGCAACAAAAGCAGAAATGTCGCTCTTCATATCTGTCCACCAGTAGTGAGATTTCAAGGCATGGTACATCTTTCGCTCGCCTGGATGCACACTGTACCGACTACAATGTGCTTCATTCATGAGGGTCTCCTTCAAATCAATCAGGTTAGGAACTACTAATCTCCCTCGAAATCTCAAACATCCATCAGAGGCAACAGAAAAATCATCAGACTGACCCGACTGTGCCTTAATCCTCAACTCATGGATATAGGGGTCGGTCCTCTGCGCCTCCCTGATGTTCATCACATCTGCGGTTCCACCTGAAGAGAAGAAACAAAGAAATACTGCTCACCCGGCTGGAATCGCCAACCAGAAGTACTCAACTCCTCATGAACTTTCGAAATACTCAAGGATGCTAACATATCAGGCTGGGTCTTTCTGTCAAAGCGTCGGCTAGTAAGTTCACACGCCCAGGCTGATATTGAATTTCACAATCGAAGTCCTTAAGCAGTTCCATCCAGCGTCACTGCCTCATGTTCAAATCCGACTGCGTGAAGATATATTTCAGGCTCTTGTGGTCGGTGTACACCACAAATTCTTCACCATAGAGATAATGCCTCCAAATATTCAAGGCAAACACTATTGCAGCCAACTCCAAATCATGAACCGGGTACCTCGTCTCGTGAGGCTTCAGCTGTCAAGACGCATACGCGATCACGTACCCGTTCTGTATCAAAACACACCCTAAACCATTCAGAGAAGCATTGGAGCACACAACAAATCCTCCGGAGCCAGACGGTAGGGCCAAAACAGGAGCAGTAGTCAACTTCTCCTTCAGCGTCTGAAAACTGTACTCGCACTCATCAGTCCTTACAAATCTCTTATCTTTCTGAGTCAATTGCGTCATAGGCTTGGCTATCGAACAAAACTTCTCAATAAAACGCCTATAGTAGCCGGCCAAACCCAAGAAACTATGGATCTCAGATACATTCCTAGGTCTCTCCCAGTTCAGCACTGCTTCGACCTTGCTAGGATCCACAGAAATCCCTTTTGCTGAAATCACGTGACCCAAAAAGATAATCCTGTCGAGCCAAAACTCGCACTTGCTGAATTTGGCATAGAGCTGCGAGTCTCTCAATCTCTGCAATACAAGTCTCAGATGCTCCTTGTGCTCTCTCTTGCTCCTCGAGTACACCAAGATGTCATCTATGAAGACGATAACAAACCGATCGATATACTCGCTGAAGACGCAATTCATCAAATCCATAAAGACAGCAGGGGCATTCGTCAATTCAAAAGGCATGACAAGAAACTCAAAATGCCCATATCGAGTCCGGAAGGCTGTCTTTGCCACATCAGCGTCTCTAATTCGCAACTGGTGATAACCAGGGCGCAAGTCAATCTTCGAGTAAACAACCGATCCCTGCAACTGATCGAACAAGTCATCAATCCTCGGCAGAGGATACTTGTTCTTCACCATGGCCTTATTCAACTGTCTAAAGTCCACACACATCCTCATAGTGCCATCTTTCTTTTTCACAAAAAGAATCGGAGCTCCCCAAGGCGACATGCTCGGTCTGATGAAGCTTTTCTCTAAGAGATCAGTCAACTGTTCCTTCAGCTCTTTCAACTCTGCGGGCGCCAACCGGTAAGGAGCTCTAGAAATCAGGGCGGTACCGGGCACCAACTCAATACTGAAGTCGACCTCGCGTCGAGGAGGGAATCCAGGAATCTCATCTGGAAACACGTCGGGAAACTCTCGAACAACGGGGATGTCACGCAACTCTAATCGCTGCTCCTGGGAACTATCAAGTGCATAGATCATGAATCCTGCATTACCTAGCGATAGCAGGCTAAACATCTCCATAGCGAACACTAGGGGAATCTTCGACCTCGAATCCGTGCCGTAGAAATCCCACCTCTCACCCGTATCAGGGTGAAATCTCACCACACCATGGAAGCAATCAACGGTAGCCTTATAGCTAGATAATATGTCGATTCCCAAAATACAGTCGAAATCTCTAATCCCCAACACAATCAAATTGGTCACCAAAACATGCTCATCAAACCTAATCAGGCAATCTACTACTACCTCTCGGGACCACAGGTCCACACCAGCAGGAGTAGACACAGAAACAACATCACACAGTGGGGAAGAACTCAACCCACGCTCAAACACAAACATCTCAGATATGAAAGAGTGTGATGCACCAGTGTCAAACAAGACTCTCGCAGGATAATCATAAATAGAGCATGTACCTCTAATCACCATGCCCGGAGTATCCTCAGCCTGATCTCCTGTCAAGGCGTTCGCCTGCGCCTGCTGGGGAATCTGAAACGGGGGTCGGGAAGGTCCTCCAAAATGTGACGGCTCACGAGGCTGAAATCCTGATCGCTGGGACTGCGCAAAAGGCTGCTGTCGCTGAGAAGAACCACTAGTGGAACCCTGCTGCGACTGACCTGTAGACCGCCCTCCAATCAAAGGACACGCTCTAGCAAAATGTCCCGGCTGACCACATAGATGGCAAAGTCCTCGGACTCCTCTACACTGCGAAGTCTCGTGCCTCCCTCCGCACTGACTACAGAATCCGCCTCCAGAACCACTACCAGAACCACTGCCCGAGCCAGAGCTCACGGAACCAGAAGAACTCGAATGGCCCTTCTTCTTGAATTGCTTTCCTCGAGGTCTGAACTGCTGGCGACTCGACTGCTGTGACCCCTGCGGAGACTGATACGATTGCGACACCGCCTGAGCCGGCTGAGAAGCACGCCCAGACGTCTGATGTATCGAAGCCTCAGGATCCATCAAACTCTCCTCGATATCCACCGCATTGTTCACAGCTTCCATGAAGGTCGCCGGGGATCCAGACAGCACCATCCGATAAAGTTCAGGTCTCAAGCCCTTCAAGAACTTGTTCCTCTTCGTTCGCTCTTGGTTCGCCACAGCTGGCATGTACACTAGAAGCGCAGAAAACCGCCTCGCATACTCGGCCACACGCATATCACCCTGCTTCAAATTATCAAACTCACGCTCCCGGCTAGCGAAGTAGGACTCTGGAGTGTATTCACGTCGAAAAGCCTCACAGAAAGCATCCCAAGTGAGCATCGTCCCACTATCTCGAAGCATCCTAGATGTACTCCTCCACCAGCGCTGTGCATCATCTCGTAGCTGCAGCACTGCCAACTTCAGTCTCTTTCCCGGAGCGTACTCCAAGGTATCAAATAGCCCCCCCATCTGAACAAGCCACGCCTCAGCCCTAGCGCCACCCTCAGTACCGGCCAACGTCGGTGGGTTCGTCCGCTGAAATCGGGCTAAGACCTGGGATGGGACTCAGGGACGCGGGGATCGACCAGCTGAACTTCCACTCTGCCCAGCTTGGTTACCTGAAGCTCCTTGGGCGACACGCTCCGACGATAGCGTTGGACTTTTTGGGCACGACCCAACAGTCGGCCAGTCACAACGTGGCACCCAAATCAGGTTATCAAATCAAATCTGTAAATCAGGCTCAAGATGTATGCATGAATGCCATTCAATATCCATTCTCAATACATAATATGCCTAAACGTAAAACAGTCTACACATTCAATCAAAAACAGTAACTGGTTCACGTAAGCACACCGGTAGTCATCGCTCCGACGATAGCGTTGGACTTTTCGGGCACGACCCAACAGTCGGCCAGTCACAACGTGGCACCCAAAACAGGTTATCAAATCAAATCTGCAATTCAGGCTCAAGATGTATGCATGAATGCCATTCAATATCCATGCTCAATACATAATATGCCTAAACGTAAAACAGTCTACACATTCAATCAAAAACAGTAACTGGTTCACGTAAGCACATATCAGTCCAGCCACAGATTTCAAAACATCGAATTATAGACATGTTCACGCTCAAGCTGCTAAGGGCCGCTCAATCGTACCTTTCTTCTTCAAATTACCTAACAGATTTCTCCTGGCTCAATTCACGCAGCAGGAACTTCCTGGAAGCTGAAATGTGTTACAACATAGCTAATATCTTAGCTCAATTCAGCTACACAATCACGTTAATCCTACGGCCAGAAGCATACTTCAATCCTACACTTCTACGCAGGCATTAACTACTAAAAACCGAGCTCAAACTACAAGAAAAGCTCACCCAAAAGCTCAAAAGAAACAACTGCAGAATCTGCTCAACAAAACCAGCAATTCACGAACGAGCAGGGCCTACGGGATTTCTCAACTCGTTGCTCCTAGCTTCCAAACTGGTATCAATGGGAAGAGCAAGTCTCAAGGAGTCCAGCGCCACCAAGAACATCAAACACAAAGGCTGGAATCGACAGGAAATGGCGATAGAAAAAGACGGTGAACAGTAGCTATTTCGAGGGTTTGGAGAAGAGGAGATAAGAAATATCTGGCTCAAAATAATTCTAAGTGTCGATCAACACTTCTATAAATACCTCTTAAAGCCTCGCCTTCTGATCCATTAAAATCAATCGAAATGACCAGCAGAAGTCTATCAGCAACAGCCCTCTTTCCTTTCGTTAAATTCAGCAGCAACGACCAAAAGCAATCGCAAGAAACACTCTAAAACGACACCGTTCCAACTTATCAAAACGATGCCGTAGCGATACACCAGCTGACAACAGCTCTCGCTCCAAAACAATCCATCTGCTGGTTGCGTGAAGTTACTCAAAACGTCGACGCATCAACTAATCCAAACGACGTCACTTTAGATACGTAAACATTGCTACCAACAGCTGATCTCTCAAACGAAAAGCTCAAAACGTAGCGTTTCAAATAATTCAAACGACGCCGCTTCTCAACATTAGTATTTGCGCGCCTGCTGGTCAGCAGCAACCATCACAACGCAATCTATTGCCAGCAGAAAGGACTACGTCATGCCTACGCCATCATATCTATTAACAGCTCTTGCGACTGATTTCTCAAACCATCTGCTGATCGTCCTCCACTAGCGCAACTGCTGAATCCAATAGTCAACCCTCCAAAATGTTGACTAACACGTGTCACTTCCTCATTCATTCTCGCGCTAAGTGCAACGTCTACCAGCAGCAACCTCAAACTCGAAACTTGTTGGAGGATCCGGATCCGCACCCCGGCAGGCAGCGGAAGAACAAAAATTTAACCGGGATGCGATCAATACGAAAAACAAATCAATTATATGTATCAACATACATAGGGTGTTTCAACGAGTTACCTCTCTGGCACTTGTGCCTGGCTCCAACCGGTGTTTCAAGAACCCGGCGCTTCTCGGTTGATTGCGGTAGTTACGTCAATCCGGTCCACGACCAGATCCGAGACTCCTTCGTCAGACTGCACTAGAAGTCCTGACGAGATCAGCACGATCGGATTCTCCTCGAAAAACTAGGCCTCCACTCGACAAATGGTAACCACTTGGAAAGTCCGAAGGAGGGTAGTTCGATAGATCACCAGGTCACTATCTATCTGCATGCTCAGAACATCACAATGTTCCCTACCAATGAAACATGGTACTTCGCATCGCAGATACTAGTCTCGATCTCGGGCGGCCTTATCCTCATTTTGACGGCCCAATCGACTAGGAACATGTTCAGAATACACAGCGACTATTAGATGTGTTTCATGATAGCCGTCATACCCACTATCACATCTAACATACGCTTTAGTGTAATCTAGGTCTTTACTCAACACAATTGTAAATCATTACACACATAATGAAAGTAAAGAATGCCATATAAAAGAATGCGAATATCATATATAAAGATCGTTTGTACAAGAGTCAATGAAAACCAACATGCCACAAGTTGGCTAGTTGGGCATCTACTCTAACAAAACTAAAACCAGCAGCTCTCATTGCGTCACGATGACGTCATCTCTGCTGATTCAAAATCCACCAGCAAGAGCTACAGTACCGTTGACCAGCGTTCACTTCACCAAAAATCGATATTTCTCATCTCTTAAACTAGCGCTGCGGCTGATGAATCAGCAGGAACCTTATTTCTTTCGCAAAATCCTCAAAATACACGTGATTAATCCCAAATCAAATCAATTAATCATAATCTAAATCCTCAATCCTCACAAATATATGGTCGATGGACTGTATACCCTTTATATGCGATAGATGGGTTATGTACCCAGCTCTCTGATTCAGATACAGAGTTTGATTGAACGACAGGCCTTATGTACATGTATCTAGCCATAATTACCAGAAAAGAAAGAATAGAGCTCAGTGTGATTTAATCACCAAGCTTAAACAAAATGATTTCAGAACGTATATGTTTATGCTTTCATTCCATATAGATTTCACAGTTCATGTTATTTAGCTTATTTATTCTTAAGCTATTCAGATTCAAATTCCAGTAAAGTAACATATATCGTTTGCATGTGTTATATGTTTTCGATATTCCTGATTTTTACCTGTTGAGCTCCTAGGCTCACTAGTTTTCATTGAGTGTAGATAATGAGCAGTATGAGGGGGATGGTGATGAGATGATCGGAAAGATGTGTTTATCGTGGACATCTGTCTCCGTTTTTGTTCTTATCAGTTTCAGATTTGATGTACAAAGCTTTAGTTATAGTTTTGTATTATGACAGATTTCGAGTTTCTTTATTTTGTTGAAACCTGTACCAGAATTATTTCTTAATAATTATCTAGTTTCATTATTTCAAAGACCAGATCTGTTATAGTTCCGCGCCTTTGTAATTGTTCAGATCTATTTTTTTTAGATATCGCATGTGGTTTGCGGTTAATTGCATTTTAGCCCAGAAATTAGTAGCGAACTTTAATTGTAAGCAAGATCAAAATTTTTGGTGCTTTTCAATGTGAACCCCAAAGTTCTTAATTTAGTTTAAGAAAAGTCCAGTCGCAACAGTTGGTATCAGAGCATGGTCCTTGAGATAAACACACTTCCATTCTGAACAGCTCTCGCCATCCGCTTCTGTATTTGTAAGTTTTATTTTATGATCTAGCATAAAGGTAATCTCTCATAATAGAATTGTGATGGAATTCGGGCTACCCATACAGATATGGCAGGACGAGGTAGAGGAAGAAGGGGTACCATGGAAGGGGACAGTGAATCAGAGGTTACCAATCATGTTTTAGCTAGCATGGCTCAGTTATTAGAACGACTAGTTAACCAAACCAATCCAGGGAATGGTCAATCATCAGGAAGACTGACCAATCGAGAAGACCCTCAAGAGAGGTTTAGGAGATAACGACCTCAGGAATTTGCTGGTTCAACTTATCCGCTAATAGCTGAAAGCTGGATCAAATCTATGGAACTGATATTTGAATATCTGCATCTGACAGAACTTGAAAGGCCTCGGTGTGCGATTTATATGCTGAGGGGAGATGCCATGATATGGTGGGAAGGAACAAGTTAACAGTAGACTTGGAAATTCTCACCTGGGAGTAATTTAAGATAGTATTCTTTGAGCAGTACTTTACTGTGGATGTGAGGGAGGAGCTGCAGAATGAGTTTCTAAATCTTAAGCAGGAAGGAATGTCTATGCGGGATTATATTCGCAAATTTGAGAGGGATGCTATTTTGCTCCTCTAATTGGGACACACGCAGATTTCAAACTCCGGCATTTCATAAAAGGGTTGAAGCCCATGATTAAGGATGACGTATAGCTTGCAGAACCCGTGGATTATAGAGTAGCTGTGAACAAAGCTCTACGGGCAGAACAGGATTGGAAGGCAATTGAGGATGAACGACATTTGAAACGACAAGCCTTCCAGCAAAAAGATCGTAGACAATCTAAGAGGCCAATCAATAACCAACAAGGGTTTCAGGGAAAAGGGCCAATAGTTGCACAACCCATTTCTGGTGTTCCCAAATCTGGGAATAGGCCACCATGTCCAATCAGCAAAAAAAATCACGTGGGCCAATGTCGTTTTGGGCAGAATGTGTGTTATACTTGTGGCAAGCCAGGCCACATATCCAAGTTTTGCTCCCAGAACAAGCAACTCATCACCAGCAAAGCATATGTGATGACAGCAGAACAAGCTCCGACAGATACGACGGTTGTGACTGGTAAGGTCGTTGTTTCTAGTATGCTACGTTAGAATGTTAGATTCTGGTGCAACCCATTATTTTGTATCAGAAATATTTGCTATGAATTTACCGGTTAAACCAGAGTTAGTTGAAGTAGGATATATGTCTAGATTCCTTCGGGAGAAAGTATAGTAACCAATCACATTATTCGAAACATAGAACTTAAGCTACAGGGGAATATTGTCTATGCATATATGATAGTTTTGCCGATGCTTGAGTTTTATTTAATCTTGGGAATAGATTGGTTAACTAAGTATGGAACCGTTATATACTTTAAGCAGAGAATGGTTAAGATTAAAATACCAAGGGGGATTTCGTTCTTGTTTAGAGCTGACAAATTTGATTGTACTCTGTGAGGCTCTCTGCTCACAATTACTTTTCTAATCTTAATCAGTGGGTTATTAATTTAAACTAAACAAGTTTCATAAATCTAATCTGGTTCATACACAAGTTACTAAAAAAAAAATTTTTCAACCAGCAGAAGCGTAAATCAGCAGAAGCAAAAAGGTTCAGCTTGTATCGACAATAGTATTTATTTATACAAATGATTCATGGTTCATAGCGATTACAAGCTAAATTCACTAGTACACGCTTATGTATTATATACAAAACCAGACTTGAGCAACCTAAGACCAATTGTCCAAACATCTAGACTATCGGCTGGTGTTTAGTCTTCCTGCTGCTGATCCAGTGTCTAGGTAGTATCTCTCGCTACCCGTGGTTGCTCCCCACTAGTTCTTTCTTCCTGTTGTCATGCATATATACAAAACAAAACAACAGCCGGATAAACTCCGGTGAGAATCATCTCAATATAATCAGCAGGTATGCATAATAACAATAAAATGCACAACAGTTTATCAACTGTAAAACAAATGCAATGACATGAAATGATTCTAGTTCTCTTATTCGATCTCAGAATTGATTCCATATCAGTTCGACGCCATCAAGATTCGTATCCGATCTTGACATGAATATTCATCTATCGAAACCATCTCCGGCTTCGAAAATCAGGCCAACTCAGTCCTGGGCATTAGAATCAATTCAATTCTCTGCAATATGCAAACTCATGCAAATATAAAAGATCCACTACCTGTGATGGATCGATACACACATAACTCAAGTTCTAAATCAAGAACAGTAATCAAATATGTATGTGATTTCAGCGGAATACTCAAGAAATATCATTCTCGAGTAATCTAATTCCTGACTCTTCTGTCAGATTATACCTTTGTTCCTCTGTTTTCAAATACTTCAATCAGTATTCTTAAGCTCTGTTCCTCACTTCCAGAGATACTCGCAAGATCAAAGGTCGATAGCTGAAATCAAGATGTTCTCAGCATTTCAAATTCACTCTTATTTATAGAAAACGATTTCTGTGGCTCTGCAGCATTTCCAACGTGTTCAATTCGAGTTCCACGTGTCATGCTGAGTATTCAAACAAGATATACTCCCACCGCTTCGAAAGTGGATAACGATAAACATATTCCTCAATTTCTGTTGATCGTCCTCAGGTGCTGTTCGAATATCATTCTCTTGTTCTTCAGCAGAAGCAACAACAAGCTGTAGTCGCGACCAGTCGCAACATAAATCCAATCGCAACACTTCAAAACCCAAAACGATGTCGTTATAACTAATCTTAACGACGTCGTTACATGTCATCAGCTGGTACTACCTTTATTCAAAGAAACCAGCAGCTGGTCGCTCTCTTATTCCAACGGCTGATTTCGCAACAATAGTCGAAACGGCATCGTATCACTATTTCCTGTTTATAATCAAAACGGTGTCGCATCGTTCCCTCGACTGGATAATCAGCAGATACCACAATCTCTCGACTGATTTCCAATTCCTCGTCTGGTTGCTAATTCATGAAAAACGACATCGTATCGAGGTTCCTGTTCATAAGTCAAAACGCTGTCGTATTATTCTCTCAGCTGGAACCATTTTCACCTCGACTGGTTTGTGTTTATTACCAAAACGACGACGTCGCACCTACGTCATCATCAACCAGCCGATACATCAATAACCAGCAGCTACACATCAATGACCAGCAGGTACATAAACCAGCAGATGCGTAAGAAATTCTTGCTGCTGATTCCACGTGTAGTAACCAACACGTGGAGCTTTATCATTAACTCTTGTATTCGCGCGTCTGCTTTCAGCTGAACCAAACAAATAATGCTTCACGCTTCAACTGTATTTCAAAATTCAACCAGTCGCGAGCTACAGTAACCTGCTGTTGATTTTATCAAATCGCTTCACCTGGTTACTTCGTCTGGTTCTCACACTTAGCGCGATTTAACGATACCCAGTTCCTGAATCACCCAACACTTCCAGAAGAAATCCGAGCTCATAATCAAACTTCATCAAATTCTTAACTGTCGAAATTACTCAACTAATCCTCTTCTTAATGATTCTGGGCATTACATTTCTCCCCCTCTAAAATTCGAGTTCGTCCTCGAACTCATTAGCAGTCGCTATATATATATGAACATAAGGGGAAATTGATGCTGAACAAGAGATAACCTTATTGGAAGAGATACGGGAATCGTTGTTTTATGTCATCTTCTACTTCCCACGTTGCTTATTCAACGCCATGTCGATTCCATTGAATCTTCACCAATGGAATCATCTTCGTTCGAAGTTGTTTTTCTTTCCGATCAAGAATCTGAATTGGTTGTTCAAAAATAGACTCAGTTTCATCCAACTCAGCTTCTTCAGCGGGAATAATATGAGAGGTATCAGGCATATACTTTCTTAGCATAGATACATGAAAAACATCATGTATACCCGAAATCAATGGAGGTAATGCCAGTCGATAAGCAAGATCACCTATCTTCTCCAGAATTTCATAAGGACCAATGAATCTAGGAGACAATTTTCCTCGCTTTCCAAATCTGATTGTACCCTTGAAAGGAGAAATTTTCAAGAATACTTACAATGGTGAACGACACTTCCTTCCATACAACGCTTCAAACGAAGCCATTTCAATGTTGGTTTGATAGCTGTTGTTGTATGAAAATTCCACCAGCGGTAATGAATCTTGCCATGACATACCAAAATCCAATACTACCGCTCTAAGCATATCTTCAAGTGTCTGAATTGTTCTTTCAGATTTCCCATCAGTTTGAGGATGATAAGCAGTGCTTAGATTTAATTTTGTACCCAGTGCTTGCTGTAAACTACTCCAAAAATGAGAAATAAATCTGGGATCTCTATCAGACACAATTGATTTTGGTATTACATGCAGTCTTACCACTTCTCTAACATACAGATCTGCCATTTGATCATGTCGATAGGTCATTCGATAAATAAAACACGCAGATTTTGTCAACCTATCGATAATCACCCAAATTGCATCACAACCTCTGGATTATTTTGGAAATTTCGTTACAAAATCCATGGAAATATGATCCCATTTCCATTCAGGAACTGATAGACTCTGTAATAAACCAGCAGGTTTCTTTCTTTCCGCTTTTACCTGCTGACAATTCAAACACTTTGAAACAAATTCAGCCACATCAGTCTTCATTTGTTTCCACCAATATTGTTTCTTCAAATCGTTATACATCTTCCTGCCACCAGGGTGAATGCTGAATTTACTTCGATGGGCTTCGCTCAAAATTTGGTTTTTCAATTCCACGACATCTGGAACAACAAGTCTGCTGTTCACATGCAACACATCTTCGTTTTTTATGCGATATTCGGATTGATGTCCTGATTTTATCAGTTCAACAGATCGTTGAATATTCGAATCTCTCTTCTGTGCCCCTTTAATTTGAATCAATAATTCGGGTTCAGCACTAATAGCACACATTCTCATTGGTTTGCTTCCGGATTCAAATACATATCCAGAAATAATGCAGCAAGTTTCTATCAAATTCGACACTCCAATCGTAGTTTTCGACAGCTTCGCATACAACTTCTCATTTCTCAAAGTCTGCAAAACTGTTCGAAGATGACTTGCATGATCATTCAAATTCTTCGAATAGATTAGAATATCATCGATAAATACAATCACGAAATCATCAATATATCTTTGGAAGACTCGGTTCATTAAACTCATGAACACTGCTGGTGCATTAGTCAATCCAAAAGGCATAACCACAAATTCATAGTGACCGTATGTTGTTCGAAAGGCAGTCTTCGATATGTCTTCATCTCTTACTCGCAATTGATGATATCCCGATCTCAAATCGATCTTTGAATACACTGTCGAACCTTGCAACTGATCAAATAAATCATCTATTCGTGGCAAAGGATATTTATTCTTTACCGTTGCCTTGTTCAATTGCCGGTAATCGATACATAGCCTCATTGATCCATCTTTCTTTCGCACAAATAGTACTGGAGCACCCCAATGAGAAACACTTGGTCTAATGTATCCCTTGGTGAGAAGATCCTCCAGCTGGTCTTTTAATTCCTTTAGCTCAATTGGTGCCATTCGATATGGTGCTTTTGATATTGGTTGTGTACCTGGCATCAATTCAATGCTGAAGTCTACCTCTCGATATGGAGGTAATCCCGGTATCTCATCAGGAAACACATCAGCAAACTCGCAAACCACTGGTATATCCACCATATTCGGGCTACTTTTCTTTGTATCTATTGCATAAATCAAAAATCCCTCCGCTCCTTTCTGCAATAGATTATTCATTGTAATAGCAGAGATCAAAGGAATTCTGGCTCGTGATCCCTTACCATTAAATTTCCTCTCATCAGCATTTTCTGGTTTGAATCGAACCACCTTCTGAAAACAATCTACTGTTGCTCTATACTTGGTTAGCATATCTATGCCCACGATACAATCAAAATCAGATAATCCAAGCACAACACAATCAATTTCAATTGCGTGACCCTCATACTGTAACATACAATTTCGAACCGCAGTAATCGATAATATTCCTTTTCCCAGAGGTGAAGAAACCGATACTATTTCAGTTAAAGGTTCAGCAGACAACTTATGTGATATCACAAAATTCTCAGAGATAAAGGTGTGTGAGGCACCAGTATCAATTAATACATAAGCTGGAAATTTGCACAAGTAGCAATTACCTGCAATAACATCATCTGGGGCTGCCTGTGCTTGCTCTTCGGTCAATGCAAACACTTTTGCTTGCTGCTTAGGAGGTTGGCTCACTGTCTGGCTTCCTCCTTGTCAACTTTGTTGCGGATTTTGAGGTTGATAAGAATGTACAGAAGAGGCTTGCCTTTCTGGTGTTGGCATTGTTCTCACTGCTGCTGAATTCTGAAATTCCCAGCATTACGCTGAGGACATATTCTTGCGAAATGTCCCGGTTGATTACAAATACGGCAGAGACCAGACAATCCTCTACATTGTTCTGTGGCATGTCTCCCTCCACACTTGGTACAATAATCGCCAGCTTGTTGTCCAGTTTGAATTTGTTTAAAATCGCTCGAGCTGGAAGAACTGCTGGTTTCAGATCGTTTGAATTGTTTCCCTTTTCCTTTAAAGAAGTTTTTCTTTTTCCCACTGCTGCTGCTTCCAGCATCAAAGCGAGGGGGTGGTGGAATCGGTGGGTTCTCTGCTGCTTTGGCTGCTGCTGGCACAAATTGTGCTCTTCGCTGCCTTAGTAATCCAGCTTCTGCTCCTTTTGCTCGGTTCAACGCATCAGCAAAAGTATTTGTTCTTCCAGTATTTACCAAGGTAAATATATCTGGATTCAATCCATTAATGAATTGATCCGCTTGTGCTTCATCACTTATAGCAACATGTGGCGCAAATTTCAGTAAACTCGTGAACTTGGCAACGTAATCCTCTATATTCAACTGCCCTTGTCTCAAGTTCGCAAATTCCGCTCCTTTATCCTTCCTATAAGAAACTGGGAAGAACCTTTGATAGAAATCCGTTCGGAATATTGCCCACGTAATCACAGTACCCTGATTTTCAAGCGCTTTCTTTGTTGCTACCCACCAGCTTTTCCCAATACCATGCAGCTGGTGTATAATCAATTTCACCCGACGCTCATCAGTGTACTCAAGTGCTTCAAACAACTGCTCAATATATTCTAACAAGTTTTCACAATCAATAGCACTTTCTGTTCCTGTCAACGTCGGTGGTTTAAACGACTGGAATCGTTTCAACAAAGTCACCATTTGAGTAGCAGCTGCATTCAGAACCTCAGTAGATGTACTACCCTGTTCTGTCTGCCGATTCGTGGTTCTTCGAGGAGGCATATCTAGGAATCAAACAGACGTGTTTATCATTTCTCATCAAACAATAACAAATCAATCTCAGTTCCTCCTCTGATTAGAATATAACAATGTTCTGCTGCTCAAGAGATCGAGTGCTGAGTCATACTTCACACAATACATGCTGTTAATCACTTCCAACGCATGTACTTCTCATAATTCGTCGGTATATTCTTACCATTTATTCACCCTATCAAACAATAACAAATCAATCTCAGTTCCTCCTCTGATTAGAATATAACAATGTTCTGCTGCTCAAGAGATCGAGTGCTGAGTCATACTTCACACAATACATGCTGTTAATCACTTCCAACGCATGTACTTCTCATAATTCGTCGGTATATTCTTACCATTTATTCACAAGAATCATGTGATATAAATTCAAAGCAGTAAGACATATAACACACAAGCATGCAATCCATGATCTAAGCAATCAGAAAGAACTCGATCTACCCCACTCATCTAGTTCAAAGATCTCACTAATGTAATAAGGCTCTGATACCACCTGTTGTGAGGCTCTCTGCTCACAATTACTTTTCTAATCTTAATCAGTGGGTTATTAATTTAAACTAAACAAGTTTCATAAATCTAATCTGGTTCATACATAAGTTACTAAAAAAAAAATTTTCAACCAGCAGAATCGTAAATCAGCAGAAGCAAAAAGGTTCAGCTTGTATCGACAATAGTATTTATTTATACAAATGATTCATGGTTCATAGAGATTACAAGCTAAATTCACTAGTACACGCTTATGTATTATATACAAAACCAAACTTGAGCAACCTAAGACCAATTGTCCAAACATCTAGACTATCAGCTGGTGTTTAGTCTTCCTGCTGCTGATCCAGTGTCTAGGTAGTATCTCTCGCTACCCGTGGTTGCTCCCCACTAGTTCTTTCTTCCTGTTGTCATGCACACATACAAAACAAAACAACAACCGGATAAACTCCGGTGAGAATCATCTCAATATAATTAGCAGGTAAGTATAATAACAATAAAATGCACAACAGTTTATCAACTGTAAAACAAATGCAATGACATGAAATGATTCTAGTCCTCCTCTTCAATCTCAGAATTGATTCCATATCAGTTCGACGCCATCAAGATTCGTATCCGATCTTGACATGAATATTCATCTATCAAAACCATCTCCGGCTTCGAAAATCAGGCCAACTCAGTCCTGGGCATTAGAATCAATTCAATTCTCTTCAATATGCAAACTCATGCAAATATAAAAGATCCACTACCTGTGATGGATCGACACACACATAACTCAAGTTCTAAATCAAGAAACTTCCGGAGATACTCGCAAGGTCAAAGGTCGATAGCTGAAATCAAGATGTTCTCAGCATTTCAAATTCACTCTTATTTATAGACAACGATCTCTGTATTTCTGCAGCATTTCCAACGTATTCAATTCGAGTTCCACGTGTCATGCTGAGTATTCAAACAAGATATACTCCCACCGCTTCGAAAGTGGATAACGATAAACATATTCCTCAATTGCTGTTGATCGTCCTCAGGTGCTGTTCGAATATCATTCTCTTGTTCTTCAACAGAAGCAACAACCAGCTACGACCAGTCGCAACATAAATCCAGTCGCAACACTTCAAAACCCAAAACGATGTCGTTATAACTAATCTTAACGATGTCGTTACATGTCATCAGCTGGTACTACCTTTATTCAAAGAACCAACAGCTGGTCGCTCTCTTATTCCAACGGCTGATTTCGCAACAATAGTCGAAACGGCATCGTATCACTATTTCCTGTTTATAATCAAAACGGTGTCTCATCGTTCCCTCGACTGGATAATCAGCAGATACCACAATCTCTCGACTGATTTCCAATTCCTCGTCTGGTTGCTAATTCATTCAAAACGACATCGTATCGAGGTTCCTGTTCATAAGTCAAAACGCTGTCGTATTATTCTCTCAGCTGGAACCATTTTCACCTCGACTGGTTTGTGTTTATTACCAAAACGACGACGTCGCACCTACGTCATCATCAACCAGCCGATACATCAATAACTAGCAACTACACATCAATGACCAGCAGGTACATAAACCAGCAGATGCGTAAGAAATTCTTGCTGCTGATTCCACGTGTAGTAACAACACGTGGCGCTTTCTCATTAACTTTTGTATTCGTGCGTCTGCTTTCAGCTGAACCAAACAAATAACGCTTCACGCTTCAACTGTATTTCAAAATTCAACCAGTCGCGAGTTACAGTAACCTGCTGTTGATTTTATCAAATCGCTTCGCCTGGTTACTTCGTCTGGTTCTCACACTTAGCGCGATTTAACGATACCCAGTTCCTGAATCACCCAACACTTCCAGAAGAAATCCGAGCTCATAATCAAACTTCATCAAATTCTTAACTGTCGAAATTACTCAACTAATCCTCTTCTTAATGATTCTGGGCATTACATACTCCTAAGATAATATCAGCTCTGAAAGCCCAGTGGTGTTTAAGAAGCGGATGTCAAGGATTTTTAGTGAGTGCTTCATCGATAGAACAAGATAAGACAATGAATTTGGAGGACGTAGAAGTAGTGAACGAATTTCCAGACGTCTTTCCAGAAGATATCTCAGGTCTGCCCCCAGATCGTGAGCTAGAATTTACTATGGATTTAGTACCAGAAGCTGCTCCTGTTTCCAAGCCTCTTTACAGAGTTGCCCCTGAGTAGATGAAAGTGGTAAAAGGACAGATCCAAGATTTATTGGATAAAGGTTTCATCAGACCCAGTACTTCACCATGGGGAGCTCCTGTGTTGTTCATGAAGAAGAAAGACAGAAGCATGCGTTTGTGTATAGATTATAGATAATTGAATAAGTTAACAGTTAGAAATAAGTATCCTCTTCCTAGGATAGATGACTTATTCGATCAATTACGAGGAGCTGCTGTGTTTTCGAAGATCGACCTCAGATCTGGATACCATCAGCTACGAGTTAAAGACGCAGACGTGTACAAGACCGCCTTTAGAACAAGATATGGCCATTATGAGTTTTTAGTGATGCCATTTGGGTTAACTAAAGTGCCATCTGTATTTATGGATTTGATGAATATGGTATTTCAACCTTTTCTAGACAGGTTTGTTATTGTGTTCATAGACGACATTCTCATTTACTCTAAGAGCAGATGTGAGCACGCAGAACATCTTAGAGAAATTTTGCTGAATTTGAGAAATAAGCAATTTTTTGCTAAATTTAATAAATGCGAATTTTGGATCGAAAAGGTTGCATTTCTTGGTCATATTATTTCCAAGAATGGGATAGAAGTAGATCATTCTAAGGTAGAAGCTGTTCGAGAATGTCCTGTACCTAAGAGTGTAACAGAGGTTCGTAATTTCTTAGGACTAGCAGGTTATTATCGAAGATTTATAGAGGGATTCTCTAAGTAGCTGTCCCTTTAACGTAATTGACCAAGAAGAATGCTAAGTACGATTGGACCCAAGAATGCCAGTCCAGTTTTGAGAAATTAAAGCTGGCATTAATAGAAGCCCCTGTTTTGACTTTACCATCGGGGAAATGAAATTTTGTGATTTTTACAGATGCGTCGAAGACATGATTAGGAGCTGTTTTGATGAAAGACAAGAAGGTGATTGCTTATGCTTCTAGACAGCTGAAGATTCATGAGAAGAATTACACTACGCATGACTTAGAATTAGCAGCACTGGTTTTCGCATTAAAGATTTGGAGACACTATCTTTTTGGAGAGAAATGCGAAATCTTCACAGACCATAAGAGCCTTATGTATTTCTTTACCCAGAAAGAGCTTAACATGAGACAAAGAAGATGACTCAAACTGGTTAAAGATTATGATTGTGTGATTAGCTACCACCCAGGAAAATCCAACGTAGTAGTAGATGCGTTAAGCAGAAGAAACGTGGGTTTAGCTCAGATCTCAGTTCAGATTCCATTAGCGAGAGAGATCAATGGATTTGAACTAGGAATAGTCACGAAAGAGAATGTCGCTAAACTATCAGTTCTTACGATCCAGTCTACTTTGAAAGATCGGATTAGAGATGGTCAAGCAAGGGATGATCAACTTCAGAAGTGGAAGAAACAAGATGAAGACAGAGAAGGAAATCTTTATACGACAGAAAAGGGAATTGTGAGATACCAAAATAGGTTGTGGGTACCGCGCACGGATGATTTGCGCAAAGAGATTATTAATGAAGCCCATAACACACCGTATTCAATTGACCCAGGAGGAAATGAGATGTATAAAGATTTGCAACATCTTTTTTGATGGCCAGGGATGAAACGAGATATCTCCAATTTTGTTTTCGAGTGTTTAACATGCCAGAATGTTAAGGCAGAGCATCAGAGACCAGCTGGGATGTTAAAGCCTCTCCTATACCAGTATGGAAGTGGGATAATATAGCGATGGATTTTGTAATGAAGCCCATAACACACCGTATTCAATTGACCCAGGAGGAAATGAGATGTATAAAGATTTGCAACATCTTTTTTGATGGCCAGGGATGAAACGAGATATCTCCAATTTTGTTTTCGAGTGTTTAACATGCCAGAATGTTAAGGCAGAGCATCAGAGACCAGCTGGGATGTTAAAGCCTCTCCTATACCAGTATGGAAGTGGGATAATATAGCGATGGATTTTGTTGTAGGATTACCCAGGACACTCCATGGATTTAATGCTATATGGGTTATCAGTGATAGATTAACCAAGTCAGCGCACTTCTTACCCGTTAAGACGACGTACGATCTAAATAGGTATGCCGAATTGTATGTTAGGAAATAGTCAGACTCCATGGAATTAGAAGTTCTATAGTATCAGATCGAGATCCCAGATTTACCTCAATGTTTTGGAGAAGCCTACATAGAGCCATGGGAACTAAGTTAACCTTGAGTACAGCGTTTCATCTACAGACAGATGGACAATCAGAAAGATTTATTCAAACACTAGAGGATTTGCTTCATGCGTGTGTTCTCGACTTTGCAGACAGCTGGGATTATAAATTGCCCTTAGTTGAATTCACCTACAACAATATTTACCAAGCTTCATTAGAAATGGCTCCCTCTGAAGCTCTGTATGGTAGGAAATGTAGATCACCAATACATTGGGATGTGTAGGTGAAACGACAGAAATTGGACCAGATATTATATAACAACCTGCTGAAGCCATCAAAAGAATTCATGATAGAATGAAGACAGCGCAGAGTAGACAAAAGAGCTATGCAGATAACCATCGTCGAGATCTGAATTTAGAAATAGGAGATCTTGTCAGGCCTCGTGCTCACATCAGAGATCAACCATGCAAACACTAGCGGAAGCAACTAAAAAGTGGTTAAAATTTTTGCTTTTGGCCTGACAGAAAGTTAACATAATTTAAAATACGGTAATACTCAAAATATATCCCAGTTTAAACCAACAAAGGTCTATATGCCACAGTAATACAGTACAACATAAAACATGCATCAAGTACCTGACAACAACCACAACTGAATAGAACAGAGCACGGGGCATCCCCTGGCTATGTACTGATACATATATATATATATACTATACAAACTGGGACACTCTAACCACCTCCTGGGGCACCTCCAGCCGGGCCAACTCCACGACCAGCTGAGTAACCTGGGAACCCTGAACAAACAACCAGCAAACAAAACAAACCATGCCCCAAGAGACATTGGGGTCAAACCCCAGTACGGAGAGTAACTGAACAGCTAAAGAACAGCATAAGATAAAATGCAGATTCTATGCATGAGACACAGAATGTAACGCCCCAAAAATCCATAGGACCACATTTATGCATTTTATTGATTTTATGGGCAAATTGGCAATTTTAAATGTTATGTGTCTACTGATTTATTGATATCAGCAAGTATGATGCGCTACGGCTGGTTCCAGCAGATGACTCGAAGGAGCGATGCACGAGCTGGATTTTAAATCGATTGGAAAATGTTTTAAGGAGGTGAAATGTTTTCTTTAGGATAAGGTTTGGTGTTTTACAAATTAAAATGATATGAAGGGAATTTTACTAAATTTTAGAGGTGTGTCATGCTTGATTTCACAAGTAGCTTGCCACTAATCCCTTTCATATAAAAACCTGTTTTGAAAGTAAGATTTTCATCATTTGCAAAGAAAAGTTTTAAAGTGTTCTTCAAAGAAATTTCCAGGAGAGTTCGTGCGTTGCTCAAAAGGGAGGATTTCTGCAGGAATTAGCTGTTGTCGCAAAGCTTCATTTAAGGCAAGTAAAATCTGATCCTTTGCTACACCATTTGAAGCATATATTGATGTTTTATGGATTTGCTTGCCTAAGATATGTTTAAAGTTCATGTTTGAAATGATTTAGACATGAAAAGGAACGAAAGATGGGTTTGAAAATGATGTTTTGATGTTTATGATGCTTCCAGTATATTTTCCAGAAAGTTTATGAAGTTTTAAATGTACTGAGGATTCGAATTTATTCCAGAAATGTTATGAACGTTCTTCTCGCAGTAGCTGTAATATCAGAATTTGATAACTGTGTAATCGGTAGATGCTGGTTGAATCATTGTAAAGTATGGTTTGATAGGTAACGGCTGATGGCATAGTTGTTGTTTTGATATTACGAATGTCAAGTTATGTTCCAGCAGCTGTATCTACTTGTTAAGATAAGCAGCTGCATTGTTATAATGTTTACGAATGTTCTTCCTGTTGTGTAATGTCGGGATTTGATGATTGTGTAATCAGTAGTTGCTAGTTGAATCAGTATAAAGTCTGGTTTAATAGGCGACGGCTGGTAGCGCGAGTTTTGATATTACAGGTGTCTTTTGTAAATTCCAGCAGATGCGCTGTTCATCAGCAGGTGCATCTTTCCTTGTTAATGTCATTAGTTGCATTTCTTTGTTAGAAATCAGCAGCTGCATTGTGATTGTAAATTCAGTAGCTGCATTTCCTTTGATAGAATTCAGCAGTTACGTTGTTTTCATAAAATCAGCAGATGCACTGTCCACCAGCAGATGCATTCGATTATGATAGTTCAGCAATTGCTTTATTTGTTTTCAAGTACTGTTCATTTCAGCTGGTATTAGTCTTGCGACTGGTACTATTCATTTATATACACATATTAGCGCTTTTTCTTACAACTGGTCGATTAGCGTATTCCTTGCGACTGATCTATGCGCTAACGACGTCGTTTCTTTAGGTCATAAAATATCAGCAGATAGTCTTGTTATCCTATCTGCTGATTACTCCAACGACATCGTTTCATTTAAATACGTTTGTCTTAGTAAGTGATCTAGCAGTTGGTTTCTGTTTATTCCAGCTGG
>KV020720.1:363509-410182 GCA_001598015.1 Dorcoceras hygrometricum | reverse complement strand
TTTTCTTTAGGAGAAGGTTTGGTGTTTTACAAATTAAAATGATATGAAGGGAATTTTACTAAATTTTAGAGGTGTGTCATGCTTGATTTCACAAGTAGCTTGCCACTAATCCATTTCATATAAAAACCTGTTTTCAAAGTAAGATTTTCATCATTTGCAAAGAAAAGTTTTAAAGTGTTCTTCAAAGAAATTTCCAGGAGAGTTCGTGCGTTGCTCAAAAGGGAGGATTTCTGCAGGAATTAGCTGTTGTCGCAAAGCTTCATTTAAGGCAAGTAAAAGCTGATCATTTGCTACACCATTTGAAGCATATATTGATGTTTTATGGAATTGCTTGCCTGAAAGTTTAAGATATGTTTAAAGTTCATGTTTGAAATGATTTAGACATGAAAAGGAAAGAAAGATGGGTTCGAAAATGATGTTTTGATGTTTATGATGCTTCCAGTATATTTTCCAGAAAGTTTATGAAGTTTTAAATGTATCGAGGATTCGAATTTATTTCCAGAAATGTTATGAACGTTCTTCTCGCAGTAGCTGTAATATCAGAATTTGATAACTGTGTAATCCGTAGATGCTGGTTGAATCATTGTAAAGTATGGTTTGATAGGCAACGGCTGATGGCATAGTTGTTGTTTTGATATTACGAATGTCAAGTTATGTTCCAGCAGCTGTATCTACTTGTTAAGATTCAGCAGCTGCATTGTTATAATGTTTACGAATGTTCTTCCTGTTGTGTAATGTCGGGATTTGATGATTGTGTAATCAGTAGTTGCTAGTTGAATCTGTATAAAGTCTGGTTTAATAGGCGACGACTGGTAGCGCGACATTGTTTTGATATTACAGGTGTCTTTTGTAAATTCCAGCAGATGCACTGTTCATCAGCAGGTGCATCTTTCCTTGTTAATGTCAGTAGTTGCATTTCTTTGTTAGGAATCAGCAGCTGCATTGTGATTGTAAATTCAGTAGCTGCATTTCCTTTGATAGAATTCAGCAGTTACGTTGTTTTCATAAAATCAGCAGATGCACTGTCCACCAGCAGATGCATTCGATTATGATAGTTCAGCAGTTGCTTTATTTGTTTTCAAGTACTGTTCATTTCAGCTGGTATTAGTCTTGCGACTCGTACTATTCATTTATATACACATATTAGCGCTTTTTCTTACAACTGGTCGATTAGCGTATTCCTTGCGACTGATCTATGCGCTAACGACGTCGTTTCTTTAGGTCATAAAATATCAGCAGATAGTCTTGTTATCCTATCTGCTGATTACTCCAACGACATCGTTTCATTTAAATACGTTTGTCTTAGTAAGTGATCTAGCAGTTGGTTTCTGTTTATTCCAGCTGGTTCATTTAGCGATAGTTGCGAGCAGCAGAGGTTTCATAAGTGCTGTTCCATTTTCTTGCGACTGGTTTTCCTTTCACCAGTTTCATTTCAATGATATGTTTCCAAAGTCGAATTCGATACTCAGTAAAGTTTTAAAATGGTAAGCAAATGTTTAAATGATGGAACCCGATGATTTACAGAAATGTTTTACGAAAGAATGTAATGGATCAAAGTTTATTTTAAGATTATGGCATAGATAGTTGACGGTCACCAACGAGAAGGGTGAGCAGTTGTCGAGATGTCGACTGCCCTTTCATAACGAGCTATATGCTAAAACTGATATCGGGAGTCATTTTTGATCAAAGTGCATAACGGACCATGAGGAGCTTATATGCCATAGTCTAAGGAAAAGAAAATGATGTTAGAGCTGGGCTATTATCCCCTATCTCTAAGATTATGAACGAACTGTTTATGAATTTTTATGAATGTTCAGATGTCTGCCTTCGTTTATGAAATTGTTATTACCCAGGTTTTACTTGCTGAGCCTTTAGGCTCACTAGCTTTTAAAATGATGCAGGTACGACAGCTGAAGAACGAACAGCAGGTGAAACTTGAGACCAGCAGCTGGGTGTTGTGTTTATCCAAGGCCTACGTTTTCCATGTCTCAGTTGTAGCGTTTTGAATTTGATTGCACTGTATTAGATCAGTAGCAGCGGTTGTATATTTACTTAGAATATCAACTGTTGTAATCGCAATTGCAATTATCAATACAAGCTGTTTTTCCGTAAATGTATTTTTAGCAGTTAGCGCGCAAGTTAGGTACCTGCTGGTCTTTGAGATTGTCGTTTGTTTTGTTTCTTTCAAGTTATAGGAAATACAGCCTATAACGAATTACCTTTTAGCCCTTATTTTATTCGAAAACTTTTATTTACCCCAATTCTAGTGGCCCCGTTGGGTTCGGGTGTCACACAGAACAAAAACTGATGGCTTCAACCGAAGGAGGGAGCCAAATAACTCAAACATAGCTCAACTGAATCTGAAACGAATGGTGGCCACTGGTGTGTGTACAAGCATATGGGAATTACCAGCTCGTCTTTACACCACACCCGAATACCAGATGCATCAAACAACTCAACCTACCGTTGCTCAACCCATGAACTGTGGTAGTTAACCACTCGGCGCATGGGGGCTAACAGATCCAGCAGGGAGATAAGAGTGCGGTATTGCCGCTCGCCCTTGCATCCTGGTAAGAAATAGAGCAACAACAACAAGGTGCAAAGCAGCAGGGATATGAAATGAACGTGAATTAATGCATGTATGCAACAACTAAACAGCTAGCATAAATCATATGCAAAACAGCAACCATACACGGCATACATACACAGCAATGCATACCGGCAACCTCACATTAAATCCCACGCCAATTCCAAGCTATAACAAGCTCAAATCCGTACCTCGCTATTCTCCGCAACAATTTCCACACACAGGGTCCCGAGAAATCTGGTATGAAACCTGCTAAACAGCGCACAAATAGAACTCAAGGACTACACGTAATTCATGGCCTGGGAGCAACAACTCAACCAGCAATTAATCCTACCCAAAACTCAACAGGAAGCTCTAAACAAGGCTAGGAGTAAGATCTCACCGAATAATCGAAGCGCTACCTGAACTACGCGAACACACGAACGAGTAAGCTACTTTGAGATCTTGCTTCCAGCCAACTATGCTTCCAGAAAATGGTATAGGATTAATAACCTTCACGAGAGGAGTCCAACGCTACCTCACACGTTCAAAACAACGACCGGAAACGATGGGAATCATCGGAGAAAATCTATGGTGAACCGTGCTTAGGGTTCGCGTACGAAGAAAAGAAATCGGGGAAAATATTTCTAAGTATGGGATCTCATGCCATATCAAAGACCAAGTCTTCTAATAAATACACTACTCAACAGCTGGTAGCAGCAGGAAAATATTCCATCAACAAAACTGTCGTTCATCGCTGTTAACACTACTCAACAGCTGGTAGCAGCAGGAAAATATTCCATCAACAAAACTGTCGTCATCGCTGTTATATCAACCAGTAGTTGAATCTTTTAAACAACGCTAAGGCTAAACGGCGTCGCACCAACTTAACCCAACGACATCGTAGAGGAACACGTCACCTTTCTATCAACAGATGATCAACAAACCCGCAGCTGCAACGCATCAGATCTCTCAATAGTAGATGCCTAATATATCCAGCAGCTGATACAAAGCGCTCCACTCAAAACGTTGTCGTTCCAACTTATCAAAACGACGTAGTTTCTGCCTCACGCTACAGTACAAAATTTGAAATCCACGTCAGCATTGCTGCTGCGTCCTACCAAAATGCAACAGCTGATATACCAACAGCTGACGCGATCGCTCAACTACAGGAACGTTGACTCGCATTGACATTTGTTGGCAGTAACAAACAGACTTTCCCCAAGACATCTGCTCCAGTGAAACGGCGTCCCATCATGCCCACGCCACATTCAATAGACCCTCTTACGTCAACAGATCTCTCACTAGCGCTAGGCCAAAACGGCGTCGTACTAACTAATCTAAACGACGACGTTTTGAACTCGCTACTAAAACACACTGGCAGACTTCTAAACAGTACTAGCACTAGACTATTTCTCCACAAATCTGAATTCTTAAAATCCTATTAATTCCACAAATTAATCTTTTCTAATTTTCGGGTCTCACAGATCTTGTGTTTTTGAAGGTAGCACCTATGAAGGGAGTAATGAGATTTGGATGAAAAGGAAAGCTGAGTCCTACATTTATTGGACCATTTCAGATTCTGGAGAGAACCGGGATTTTAGCTTATCGTCTAGCATTGCCTCCAGAGATGTCAGCTGTCATAATGTGTTCCACATATCATTTCTGAGGAAATACATTGCGAATCCCTCGCATGTTCTTAGGTCTGAATCTATCCAGCTACGCCAAATCTGATTTACGAAGAAGTTCCATAGAAGATTCTCTCAAGAGAAAATCGTAAGAAACAGGACTATCCCTATGATCAAGATTCAGTGGGCGAACCACTCAGAAAGAGAAGCTATGTGGGAAGTCGAATCTGATATGCAAATAAGCTACACAAATCTGTTTAAGTAAGTAATTTCGGGGATGAACTTTTTTAAGGAGGGTAGAATTGTAACGCCTAGACATCTTTAGAGCCACAATTAGAAAGTTATAAGATTTGAGAGATTAAATTGAAATGCTTCTTTATTCAACTTCCATTTCGAGTTGAGTTTCAGATTTGAGAATGCAATTGCAGGAGCTGTTTGGTCGACCCTTACGAGCCAATTGAATCCTTCTTTATAAACAAAATGATTAGGTTTTGATACCATCAGATTTCACTTTAAAATTTAGTAGCACTTTTTAAAAGATTTTGACATATTGATTAAACGTGTTCCTTCCTTAGGCATTCTAATTCATATATATATGATGTTAGCCACATCATGCATCATCACTTTAAACCAAAAACACTTTCCAAAAAACAAACGGTGCTCTCTGTGAAGAAACAGAGCAAAAAACTTTCATCTTTTCGAAGGATAAGAGCGGTGCGTACGTGATTTGCCAGATTTCATCTATATTTGTGTTACAGAATACAGGAAAGTAAACTCTATTTCTTGCTACACTCATGAAAGCATATATTCAGTTCTGTTAACATGTTTGTATGAGATTTTAAAGAGTTGAGAATTTGCTACGAATGTTCTTCAACAAATGAAAGCTATGCTCTGTTTTTTTATGATGAAGTACGTGTTTACTGTGATTTTGATCCAAAAAAATGTTAGAAAATTGTTTGATGATGTTCGTCCAGTAGTTTCTTGAGAATTCTAAAGATCTTCTTTGAAGTAGCTTACAAGTAGCTTATTCGATTGATTCCAAAAATTTCTTGAGATCTTTCGATTTCTTCAAACTGAGGTTTCCTTCATTGGTTACATTTGTTCAAATGACTAAGTCTGAAATCTTGTTCTTAAACCAAAAGATGAATTTCCATATTGGACAGATTCTAAGTTAGAGTTCTGTTTCTATGTTATTTAAAGTTCAGATCCGAGTTTTTGTTCCAAATCCGAATTTTGTCAAAATCTGCTTCATTGACCATATCAAATCTGAGTTGACCGTTAGGCCAAATCTGAATACCTTAATTTTCATTGAGCTGTTTACGTATAATTCAGATTTCACCTTTTTTCTCATTCAAATATTCTTCGACAGATACAAAAATTATAGATTTGAATTCTTTGTTCATTTTTTGCTTCAATTTTTGAAAGATTAATTCGATTCATTCAAACAGATTCGAGTGACTTTATTCAGTTTTCATCTTTGCAGGTATTTCAGAGAATCCTCAAAGTGTTCCAGAACATCATCAGAAGTATAAAACCAGTAAACTGTACCAGAATGAAGAGAAAAACATATTTACGAAAGAAAGAATGAGCAGAAAAAAATGTTTACAGAAATTTTTTACAGAAAAAGTTTTATAGATTATGGCCTAGACAACAGACGGTCACAGGAGAGGGTGAGGACGCTGGCTGCCGAACTAGTGTGCCCCTTTCAACTACAGAAGGGACTAAGATATGGTCGACGGACTGAATACCCTTTATATGCGATAGATGGGTTTTGTACCTAGCTCTCTGATTCAGATACAGAGTTTGATCAAACGACAGGCCTTATGTACATGTATCTAGCCATAATTACCAGAAAAGAAAGAATAGAGCTCAGTGTGATTTAATCACCAAGCTTAAAGAAAATGATTTCAGAACGTATATGTTTATGCTTTCATTCCATATAGATTTCACAGTTCATGTTATTTAGCTTATTTATCCTTAAGCTATTCAGATTCAGATTCCAGTAAAGTAACAGATATCGCTTGCATGTGGTATATGTTTTCGATATTCCAGATTTTTACCTGCTGAGCTCCTAGGCTCACTACTTTTCATTGAGTGCAGGTAATGAGCAGTAGGAGCGAGATGGTGATGTACATGTATCTAGCCATAATTACCAGAAAAGAAAGAATAGAGCTCAGTGTGATTTAATCACCAAGCTTAAAGAAAATGATTTCAGAACGTATATGTTTATGCTTTCATTCCATATAGATTTCACAGTTCATGTTATTTAGCTTATTTATCCTTAAGCTATTCAGATTCAGATTCCAGTAAAGTAACAGATATCGCTTGCATGTGGTATATGTTTTCGATATTCCAGATTTTTACCTGCTGAGCTCCTAGGCTCACTACTTTTCATTGAGTGCAGGTAATGAGCAGTAGGAGCGAGATGGTGATGAGCTGATCGGAAAGATGTGTTTATCGTGGACATCTGTATCCATGTTTGTTCTTATTCAGTTTCAGATTTTGATGTACAAAACTTTAGTTATAGTTTTGTATTATGACAGATATCAAGTTTCTTTATTTTGTTGAAATCTGTACTAGAATTATTGCTTAATGAATTATATAGTTTCATTATTTCAAAGTCCAGATATGTTTTAGTTCCGCACCTTTGTAATTGTTCGGATCTGTTTTTTTCAGATATAGCATGTGGTAGCGAACCGTAATTGTAAACAAGATCAATATTTTTGGTGCTTTTCAATGTGAACCCCAAAGTTCTTAATTTAGTTTAAGAAAATTCCAGTCGCTACACTAGAGCCCCGGGAAATGATGAGGATGTTGAGCAACAGAGTATACCTTTGCATCGTCGGGCTAGATAGACAGAGGTAGATGATGTGACTAGACAGATCGGTGAGATGGATCTAGTTTTGGCTAGGTTCCAGAGGATGAATCCCCTGATGTTTACTGGTACCGAGGGTGGCTTGATGGCTGAAGGCTGGCTAGAGCATATGGAGAATTGTTTGATGCGGTGGAGTACTCTCAAGAGAGAAGAAGCTAGCGGTTTTGTAGTTGAGGGAGAATGCTCAACACTGGTGGAAGGGTACTTTCCGAGTGATGAGAGAGAGTGGGACATTGATTTCTTGGGACAGATTCTGTGCAGCCTTTCGACAGGAGTACACCTCTGAGTCCTACTAAAGCAACCGCGAGCGAGAGTTTGATAATCTGAAGCAGGGGGACATGAAGGTGGCCGAGTATTCCAGGCGGTTTTCGTCACTTTTCGTATGTTCCCCATGTTTCTAACCAGGAGAGGATGAATAGGAACAAGTTTTTGAGAGGTTTGAGGCCTGAGTTGTTTCGTATGGTGTTGGCTGGTTCTCCTGCGACTTATGCTGAGGTCGTGTACAGGGCAGTATATATTGAGGAGAGTCTGTTGGAGGCACAGACTCAGGTTCAGTCGACGACTGACGTACTTTTCAGCCTGTGCCTGAAGCGATGCCTTCGTTTCAACCTCCTCAGACTTCACAACAGTCGAATCGTCAGAGGTTTAGGCCTCGTGGAAAGCAGTTTTAAGAAAGCAGGCGAATTCTAGTTCTTCTGGTTCTGTGAGTTCTGGCGGTAGTGGCTCTGGAGGAGTGACGTGTGGTCAATACGGAGGTCGTCATATGACTACACAGTGACGTGGAGTTCAAGGTCTTTACCGTAATTGTGGGTAACCTGGACATTTTGCAAGAGTGTGTCCTTTGGTGGGTGGACAGTCTTCGAATCAGTCGCAACAAGGTTAGCTGGTGGTTCTTCGCAGAGACCGCAACCTTTTGCTAAGCCCCAACGATCAGGTTCCCAACCACGAGAACCATCTAGGTTTGGAGGATCTTCTAGACCCCAGTTTCTGGGACCGCAGCAAGCTCAGGTACATGTGTTATTTTTGATTTTCTTGCACGAGTTCTGTTTGATACATGAGCATCACACTCCTTCATATATGACTTGTTTGTGCATGAGTGTGGGTTGAGTGTTACCCCACTGTGTGATGTTGTGTCTTTATCTGCTCCTGCTGGTATGTGGTTGAGGTACCGTGAGACGGTTGTAGATTGTGTGATTACACTGTGTGATGTTGTGTCTTTATCTGCTCCTGCTGGTATGTGGTTGAGGTACCGTGAGACGGTTGTAGATTGTGTGATTAGATTTGATGAGCATGTTCTGGTGACTAACCTGATTGTGTTAGAGATTAGAGATTTGATTGTATCTTGGGTATGGACGTTTTGTCCACTTAGAGAGCGACTGTAGATTGTTTCCATGGTGTGGTGAGGTTTAGACCTCAAGTTGTGGAGAAGTGGGATTTCTACGGTGCTGATTCGCCATCGAAGATCCCACTAGTGTCTGTCATGGAGATGTTTAGCTTGTTGTCGCTGGAGAATTCAGGGTTTATGATCTATGCCTTGGATGTTTCCAATGAATCGAGAGTATGGTTGAGTGATGTCCCTATTGCTCGAGAGTTCCCAGACGTGTTCCCGGATGAGATTCCAGGATTTGCCACAAGACGAGAGATTGACTTCAGTATAGAGTTGGTGCTAGGAACAACCCCGATTTCTAGAGCTCCATATCGATTGGCGCCAGCTGTGCTGAAAGAGCTTAAGGATCAGTTGCGTGATCTTTTGGAGAAAGGCATCATAAGACGAGTATGTCACCTTGGGGAGCTCTGTTTCTTTTTGTGAAGAAGAAGGATGGATCTATGAGGATGTGTGTGGATTTTCGACAGTTGAATAAAGTGACGATCAAGGACAAGTATCCTTTGCCGAGGATTGATGATTTGTTCGATCAGTTGCAGCGATCGACAGTGTACTCTAAGATTTATCTCCGATCTGGTTATCATTAGTTGAGGATTAGAGAAGCTGATGTGTCGAAGATGGCGTTCAGGACGAGATACGGGCATTATGAGTTTTTGGTGATGCCTTTTGGGTTGATGAATGCTTCTGCTGTCTTCATGGATTTGATGAATCGCATCTTTAGTGAGTACATAGATCATTTCATGATCATCTTCAAAGATGACATCCCGGTGTACTCCAGGAGCTATAGAGAGCATAAAGAGCACTTGAGATTGGTGTTGCAGAAACTGAGAGACTCACAGTTGCATGCGAAGTTCAGCAAATGTGAATTTGGATAAGGTAGTCTTTTTGGGTCATGTCATTTCAGCACAAGGTATTTCTGTGGATACGAGTAAGGTCGAAGAAGTTCTTAACTGGGAGCGAGCTAGGAATGTTTCTGAGATCCGTAGTTTCTTGGGATTGGCTGGTTATTATAGACGTTTCATTGAGAAGTTCTCTTCGATAGCCAGGACGATGACGCAATTGACCAAGAAGGATAGAAGATTTGTTTGGACTGATGAGTGTGATTCTAGTTTCCAGTTGCTTAAGGAGAAGTTGACTATTGCTCCTGTGTTGGCTTTGCCTTTGGGTTCGGGAGGTTTTGTGGTGTGCTCTGATGCTTCTCTGAATGATTTGGGTTATGTGCTGATGCAGAACGAGCGAGTGATAGCCTATACGTCCCGACAGTTGAAACCCCATGAGACGAGATATCCCGTTCATGATCTAGAATTGGCCGCCATTGTGTTTGCCTTGAAGATTTGGCGTCACTACTCGTATGGTGAGCAGTTCGTGGTGTACAAGGACCATAAGAGTTTGAAGTATATCTTCACATAGTCTGATTTACATATGAGGCAACGTCGTTGGATGGAGTTTCCTAAAGATTTTGACTGTGAGATTCAGTATCATCCTTGGCTGATGAACTTAGTGGCTGATGATTGAGTAGGAAGGCCCAGCTTGTGATGTTGACGTCGATGAGTATATCCAAAGTCCATGAGGATTTGGGGACTTCTGGATGACATTTTCATCCAAGTGATCGGTATTTCATAGTTTCTTCCATTCAGGTTGAACCACAGATTGTGACTGACATTAGAGCAGCGCAGAGAACTGACCCATATATTCATGAGTTGAAGATTAAAGCCCAGATTGGTCAGTCGGAAGATTTTTCTGTTGCTTCTGATGGATGTCTGAGATTCCGTGGTAGATTGGTGGTTCCGAACCTGATTGATATGAAAGAGACTATCTTGAATGAGGCCCATTGTAGTCGTTACAGTGTGCATCCGGGCGAGAAGAAGATGTATCATGCCTTGAAGTCTCACTATTGGTGGGAAGGTATGAGGAACGATATCTCTGGATTTTTAGCACGGTGTTTGAATTGCCAACATGTCAAGGCTGAGAGAATGAGACCTGGTGGATTCCTACAGAGCCTACAAGTGCCCCAATGGAATTGGGAGCACATCGCCAAGGATTTCGTAACGCACTTACCTCGATGGAATAGGGGATGTGATGTGATTTGGGTGGTTGTGGATAGACTTTCGAAGTCAACCCATTTCATTCCCTATGATGTGAAATGTTCTGTGAAGAAGATGGTGAGACTATAAATTGACCATGTTGTTAGATTGCACGGAGTGCCGGTTTCGATAGTGTCAGATAGAGATCCAAGATTTACTTCCCGATTTTGGAAGAGTTTGCAAGCAGCTACGGGTCCAAGATTGGCTATTAGTACATCTTATCACCCGCAGACAGATGGCCAATCTAAGAGGACCATTCAGATTTTAGAAGACATGATGCGAGCTGTGGTGTTGGATTTCAGCGGTGGCTGGCAGGATTCTTTATCCTTGGTTTAATTTTCATATAACAACAGCTACCAGGTGACTATCGGGATGGCCCCATTTGAATCTTTGTCTGGTCGAAAGTGTAGATCTCCAATCTGTTGGGAAGAGATTGGTGATTTGAGACCCTAAAGTTTGAAGGATTAATTGAGTTAATTAATCAGGTTTAGCATAGACCAGATTTGGCTCGAACAGATCTGGGATGAGCCAGCTTTGAGATTGTATATTTACTTTAGCTATCGGGTCCATAATGATTCTTAGAACATATCTTGAGAGTTAGAGATTCTGCGGAGTAAGAATCAGACTTGAGCATTGGTCAATGCGGGTCAACTGCATTCGGATCCTGTAATAAGATTTGGTAGTCGCGCGTTATTCTGGGC
This sequence comes from Dorcoceras hygrometricum, assembly GCA_001598015.1. Lineage (NCBI taxonomy): Eukaryota > Viridiplantae > Streptophyta > Magnoliopsida > Lamiales > Gesneriaceae > Dorcoceras > Dorcoceras hygrometricum. The sequence goes on along the minus strand of KV020720.1, from coordinate 398,944 downwards.
ACGTAGGTGGAGTACATCGCGTGGATAGCGGAACATTGTCGTTTGGCAATGAACCAAATTTTAGTTCGAGCGTTAGTGCTTGGACAAATCCGGTTTTCAGTCTCGATTTGAGTTGTGGGGTAGATCGGTGTGGGCCAGTGGCTTTCACATTTGATTAGCTAGTGTGCATCAGATCTTAGTGATATGGGTGCGATGTTGTTTAGTGTTTCAGATTTTGAGTTAGTGGGATGAGGAGTATTAGTTGGGAGTGGGTTTTCTGTGCGACGTCATTTGGTTAAGTCCCACGTCTGTTTTGACATAGTGTCCAGATCTGGAGTGGTACTCAGATCTGAGCTGGTTTCAGATGTGAACCCCGAGGTTGTCAGTGGCTGTTGTTCACCAGATGTGACCATATTTAAGTTGTATTAAGAGGACTTTGACCCTTCGTCCAGTATTCTTTCCTGACACGTAGAAATATTTCCCGTGAGCAAACTCGATCGCGATACCCTAGCTACTGTTCACCGAACCATATCTTCTCCAATTGCCGGCGGTAGACAGTTCCGACTGAAGCGAGAGTGGTAGAGTTGGAATCCTCTTGCTAAGACGCTTCGTTTGGTACAGCTTTTGGAAGCTTGCGTCAAGCTTGGAGAGATTCGCGAAAACATCTCCCTTCTGTAGTCTGTTAGCATAAGCGTCGAATTACTCCTGCTGTTCAGGTAGCTTGTTGGCTAAGTGTTAGTTCTACCCTTGTTGTTTAGAGCTGGTTGTTGAGGTAGATGGGTAGGACAGAACTGGTGGAGTGCGTAGCTCCCAGTTCGTAGTCTGTGCTTTGCGTCCCTGAGTTAGCGTCGTGCCTTGCTTAGCAGGTTCTCAGATCTGTGTTGATCGGGACTTCGTTGTGGTAATTGTAGCTCAGATGACTAAGGTACGGATGTGAGCTTGTTTTACAGCGTTGAATTGACTTGGATTTTATGTGAGTTGCTGTGTTGGATTTTGTGTGCATTTGATTGCTCCTGTTGTGTTGTTATTGCAAGCTGTTTCATTGCATACATGCATTATCCATGTTGAACCCAGATCTTGGTTAGCCGTGCTTTGTAATCTTGATCTGTGTGTACCATGATTCCTGTTGGAGGACGAGCGGGTAACTCCTGTATGCCTCAACTCCCTGCTGGGATTTGTTAGCCACTATGAGCGAAGTGGGTAGCTCACACATCTCATGAGTTGGGCAACATCAGGTTGAGCTGTGTTCTGCATCTGGTACTGTGCGTTGAGATGAGTGGGTAGCTCCCATATGCTCACACACCGTGGCCACCATTGTTCAGTTGATCTGTTATCGTTTGTTGAGCAGCCGTTGAGATCCTTTGGCTCCCTGCCTTTGGTTGTAGCCTTGTTCTCATACATAGCGTTCGCATTTTATCTATTGCTATTTAAATGCTGTTTTTTAGTTTCTCTCCGTGATGGGGTTTGTCCCCATGTCCCTCTGGGGCTGGTGTTTGTTTGCCTGTGTGTGTTGTACAGGTTTCCTAGGTTACTCAGCTGGTCGTGGAGTTGACCCAGCTGGAGGTGCCCCAGGAGGTGGTTAGAGTGTCCCAGTTAGTATAGTATATATGTATCAGTACTGGTAGCCAGGAAAATCCATGTGCTTGATGTATCAAGATGTAGTGTTGTTGTTTTGTATCTGATACATGCTGTACTGTTGTACTGTGGCTTTTAGCCTTGCGTATTTTATTAAACTGGGATATTTTGAGTATTGTCGAATTTTAATTTATGTTTTTTGAGTCAGGCCAAAAGCGAAAATTTAACCACTATTTTATTTCTTCCGCTTTGATTGTTGCATTGTTTATCTCTGAGTTAAGCACGAGGCCTGACATTTTTGGTATCAGAGCTTAAGCTTGGATAAGCTCGATTTCGTTTGATCACATTTGAGTCTAGGCACAGTGTTGCTTGTTGCATGTGCAAGACTATGTGGTTTGTTTAATTATGTGATATATTTTTTGCTATGTGATCTTACCCTCTAAATACCTTCGTAGATGCCCCCTAGACGTAGGGGTATAGGTAGAGGGCAGTTTCAGGAAGATTACGAGGGTCAGAACGAGGAGGTGCAGCGTAGTGGACCTTTTCGTAGACGCGTTAGTCAGATTGAGGTAGATGAGCTGGTATCCTGTGTGGGCGACATGGAACTTGTGATGGCGAGGTTTCAGCGAATGAATCCTCAGATGTTTAACGGTGATGAGTCTAGTTCCGATGCAGAGTCCTGGTTGCAGCACATTACCGGGTTTTTTGACCGTGTCAGGTATGATGATGAGCGTAGGTTAAGTTTGGATACGTTTCAGTTGAGGAGAGGTGCCGAGCGTTGGTGGAGAGGCGCTTAGAGGACTCTAGAGGAGACAGGTGTAGGGATCATGCGGAACAGCTTTTGTACCCTTTCGTCAGGAGTACATTCCAGAATCCTTTGTTAACGCCAGGGAGCGTGAGTTTGATAACCTGGTGCAGGGGAATATGTCCGTGGGGGAGTATGCCCGGAGATTTTATTCTCTTCTTGCGTATGTCCCGCATGTCTCTGGCCATGAGAGGTCAAAGAGGAATATGTTCTTGGAGGGGCTCAATGCAGAGTTGTATTCTTTGGTATTGGCGGGTTCACCGACGAGTATGCGAATGCGGTGGACAAGGCTATGGATATTGAGGAAGGACTGCAGAACCGTAGGTCTCGTGTTAGGCCTCAAGTGGTGCAAGGTAACTGTCCCATGGATCAGGGGGTGCAACCTTCCCAGTCTGTGAAGTCATCCCAGTCACCCCAACAGCACGCAGCCCAACAGTCTGGACACCAGAGGTTTAGGCATCGTGGTCGTCAGTTGAAGAAGAAGTCAGGTTCTAGTTCTTCTGGCTCGGGTAGTTCTAGCAGTAGTGGTTCCAAGGTCGAGTTTAGTTGAAGAGTGAGTGATAGTGAAGTGATCCAAAAGCCTTGACTAGGAAATTGTCTAAGGACTTAGAAGGCTACTTGAAGGATATAGCGGACAATAACTTCCAAGACGTTGCAGTTGGCCATCTCGATAAATATAATAAGGGAAGAGGCCAAGAAGCAACAAGACAGAGCGACGAGGAGAAAAATACAAGAGAGGACTTGGGAATAAGAAAAAACAGAGCGAATTACTGCTTCTTTTGTGTCTTCTTCGTTCTTGTTCACTTTCAAAGGCTTATAACATAGACTATTGTGGTTCATGAAAGAATTGATGTGTTCTCATGGTTGTAGGTCGATTTGACCGAACCACGTAATTTGTGTTATTGCTATTGATTTTCAAGTGGTTGCATTAGATTTACAGGATCATATCGGTAGTGAACTCGGCAAACTTTGATCCACATTGTTTTGGGTCCAGCAACGGCTCAGTTGCTCAACTATCGAAAAATTATTGGGTACAAGAGGATTGGTGGATAATGAACATTTTATTTGTCTCATGCATCTAAAAAATAATAGAAGAATCTCACGTCTCGCTCTCCCATTATATGACCACAAAAGAAGATGATATCACAGGGAGATTCTTCATGGGAAATGGACCATGTATTCAACAACTTAAATCTGATTCGATTGATTTCAAACAGCACGGTATGACTACTGCGAATATCAATGTGGAATTGGGTAAAAGACATTGAAGAAGAAAGGCAAAAGAAATGTGGTACCGAATGTCTTTACGATGACTTAATTTAAGTGAACACATCCTACAGCACAATTTTTAGGTGTGCAAGGTTCGTGTAACAACTGTGGACAGTACGGAAACTTTGCGAGAGTGTGTCCTTTTGCTGGTTCTTAGCATACCGCCGCCCCACCGCAGTGTCGAGGTGGATCGTCTAGAGGTCGTACTTTTCCGGTTCAACAGTAGAGGTTGGGAGAGCCTTAGTTTAGGCCGTTACAGCAGCCTGATCCTTCGCGCTTTGGACAGTCTTCCCAGCCCCAGTTTTCAGGACCTCAGTATGCTTAGGTGAATGCCATGACGAAGGAGCAAGCGGAGGGCACGCCAGGAGGAGGAGTGATCGCAGGTACTTGCTTTGCCTTTGATTTTCCTGCGCGTGTATTGTTTGATACAAGAGCATCACATTCGTTTATTGCTGATGCATTTGTGGTTGACATGGTTTTCATACCACTATTTTGTGTGATGTTCTGTCTGTTGCGACTCCTGCCGGCGCGAGCCTGTACTCCCAAGAGATTTTGTTGAATGTCATTCTTAGGTTTGGTGAGAACGTGTTGTTAGCCAACCTGCTCAGGCTAGTGATGTGGGATTTCGATTGCATAGTGGGAATGGACGTGTTGTCTAGTTATAGGGCCACTGTGAATTGTTTCCATGGCGTTGTGCGTTGTAGGCCCCAGTCTGGCGAGAAATGGAATTTATATGGCCACGATTCCCAATCGAAGATTCCTTTAGTCTCTGCGATGGAGATGTTTAGCCTGTTTTCGTTGGAGAATGCTGGAATTATGATCTATTCTTTGGATGCGTCTTCTTCTTCGTGCGTAGAGATTAGTGATGTTCTATTGTTCGCCATTTCCTTGATGTGTTTCCGGAGGAGATTCTTGGTTTTCCTCCGAGGAGGGAGATAGACTTTAGCATTGAGTTGGTACCTGGTACAGCTCCTATCTCGCGAGCTCCGTATCGTTTAGCGCCTGGTGATTTGAGGGAGCTTAAGGTTCAGCTAGGTGACTTGTTGGAGAAGGGCTTCATTAGGCCAAGTATGTTACCGTGGGGAGCGCCTATCTTGTTTGTAAAGAATAAGGATGGGTCGATGAGGATGTGCATTGACTTTAGACAGTTGAATAAGGCAACAGTGAAGAATAAGTACCCTTTGCCGAGGATCGATGACTTGTTTGATCAGCTTCAGGGTTTGGATGTATTTTCTAAGATCAATCTGCGTTCGGGGTACCGTCACTTGTGCATTCGAGATCAAGATGTTGCGAAAACTGCTTTTCGTACGAGGTACGGGCATTATGCGTTCTTGGTGATGCCCTTTGGTTTGACGAATGCCCCCATAGTTTTCATGGACCTGATGAATCGAGTCTTTAGAGAATTCATCGATCAGTTTGTGATTGTGTTTATCGATGATATCTTAGTGTACTCTAAGACTCCGATGCAGCACAAAGAGCATTTGAAGTTGGTTCTTCAGACGCTACGAGACTCGCAGCTGTACGCTAAGTTTTCCAAGTGCGAGTTTTGGTTGGACAGAGTTGTATTTCTGGGTCATGTTGTTTCAGTTGAAGGTATTTCTGTGGATCCCAATAAGGTAGAGGCTATTTTTAACTGGGAGCGCCCCAATAATGTTGCTGAGATTCGTAGTTTCTTGGGTTTGGCTGGCTATTATAGGCGTTTTATAGAGGATTCTCTAGTATAGCTAAGCCGATGACTCAGTTGACTCAGAAAGACAAGAGGTTTGTTTGGACTGAGCAGTGTGAAAATAGCATTTAGTTTCTCAAAGAGAATCTAACTTCTGTGCCTGTGTTAGCTTTGCCGTCTGGTTCAGGTGATTTTGTTGTTTGTGCAGATGATTCTTTGAATTGATTGGGTTGTGTGTTGATGCAGCATGGTCGAGTCATTGCGTATGCCTCTATGAGACTCGTTACTCAGTTCATGATTTGGAGTTGGCAGCAGTGGTTTTTTCCTTGATGATTTGGCGCCAGTACCTCTATGGCGAGCAGTTTGTGGTGTATTCAGACCACAAGAGTCTTCAGTACCTATTTTCTCAGTCAGATTTGAAGACGAGACAGCGTAGGTGGATGGAGCTTCTTAAGGATTTTGATTGTAAGATCCAATATCAGCCTGGGAAAGTAAATGTAGTTGCTGATGCATTGAGCAAAAAGGCTCAAGTGGCGATGCTGGCTTTGTTGCAGATTTCGAAGGTCCATGAGCATCCAAGTACTACTAGTTGGAGATTTTACCCAGGGGAAAGTAAATGTAGTTGCTGATGCATTGAGCAAAAAGGCTCAAGTGGCGATGCTGGCTTTGTTGCAGATTTCGAAGGTCCATGAGCATCCAAGTACTACTAGTTGGAGATTTTACCCAGGTGAGGATTATGTGGTGGTGTCTTCTTTCCAAGTTGAGCCACAGATTGTTGCGAATGTTAGAGTAGCTCAGAGAACCGATCCATCTATCCATGAGTTGAAGCTGAAGGTTAGAGCTGGACAGTTAGAGGATTACACTATCTCATCTGATGGTTGTTTCAGGTTTCTTAGTAGGTTGGTTGTGCCAAATCTGATTGACTTCAAGGAGGATATCTTGAGAGAAGCGCACTGTAGTAGGCACAGTGTCCATCCTGGTACGAGGAAGATGTATCATGCCTTGAAGCAGCATTAATGGTGGGAAGGTTTGAAGAGTGATGCTGCTGATTTTGTAGCCCGTTGTCTGAATTGTCAGCAGGTCAAGGCTGAGAGGATGAGACCTGGTGTTCTATTGCAGAGTTTGGAGTTCCCCAATGGAATTGGAAACACATAGCAATGGATTTTGTGACTCATTTTCCTCGTTCCAGTCGAGGGTGTGATACTATGTGGGTTGTTATTGACAGATTGTCGAAGTCTGCTCACATCATTACCTATAGTGTGACGTATTCTTTGAAGAATATGGCGAAGTTGTACATAGATTTCGTGGTGCGATTTCATGGTGTGCCTATTTCTATTGTTTCAGACCATGATCCGAGGTTTACTTCCAGGTTTTGGAAGAGTTTGCAATCAGCATTGGGTACCAGATTGGCGATGAGTACAACGTATCATCCCCAAACAGATGGACAATCTGAAAGAACCATCCAGATTTTAGAGGATATGTTGAGAGCTGTTACGATGGATTTTAGCGGTAGCTGGCAAGATTCATTGTCTTTGGTTGAGTTTTCTTATAACAACAGCTATCAGGTCACGATTGGTATGGCACCATTTGAAGCTTTATATGGCAGGATGTGTAGATCGCCTGTATGTTGGAAGAAGTGGGGGAGAAGCAGATGTCTTCTCCAGAATTTGTGCAGCTGATGAGAGATCAAGTGGATCTGATCCGTCAGCGAATGAAAGCTGTAAAAGATCACCAAGCTAGTTATGCGAACAAGAGGCGTAGACCTTTAGAATTCGGGTTGGTGATCTGGTTTTCCTGAAAGTTTCTCCTTTCCACAGTGTTATGAGATTTGGTCTCAAGGGAAAGTTGGCTCCTCGTTATGTTGGACCGTATGATATTGTTGAAAGAATTGGTCCTTTGGCTTATCGGCTGTTGTTGCCGCCTAATTTGTCCTCCGTACATGATGTTTTTCATGTGTCTATGTTGAGGAAGTATGAGCCAGATCCATCGCATGTGTTGAGAAGTAATGAGTTGGAGCTAGATCGGACTTTGAGTTATGTGGAGTATCCCTTGCAGATCTTGGATAGAAAGGAGAAGCAGCTGAGGAATAAGACCATTCCCTTGGTGATGGTCCAGTGGAGCAAACATGGTAGAGAAGAGGCTACGTGGGAAATGGAAGAGAAAATGCAACGCAAGTGGCCACATCTGTTTGAATAGATGTTGCGTTTGTTTCTAGTAGTTTGTTGTTTGTTGTTGTTTGTTCCAGTTTCTTGAACTCTTGATCTAGAGTCGTTGTTCGATTTAGAGGACGAAATCCTGTTTTAGTGGGGGATATATGTGAGACCTGAAAGTTTAAAGGATTAATTGAGTTAATTAATCGGGTTTAGCATAGACCAAATTTGGTTCGAACAGATCTGGGATGAGTCAGCTTTGAGCTGGTATGTTTGGTTTAGCTATCGGGTCAGTCATGATTCTTAGAACAGATCTGGAGAGTTAGAGATTCTGCGAAGTAAGAATCAGACTTGAGAATTGGTCAATGCGGGTCAACTGTATTAAGATCATGTAAGCAGATTAGGTAGTCGCGCGTTATTCTGGGCACGCAGGGGGAGTATATCGTGCGGGTAGCGGAACATTGTCTTTTAACAAGGAAACCAAATTTGAGTTCGAGCGTTATGCTTGGATAGATTCGGTTCTTAGTCCCGATATGTGTTGTGGGGTAGACCGGTGCGGTCCAGTGGCTTTCAGATTTGATTAGCTAGTGTGCGTCAGATCTTAGTGCTACGGGTGCGATGCCGTTTAGTGTTTCAGATTATGAGTTAGAGGGATGACATGTATTAGTTGGGAGCGTGTTTTCTGTGCGACGTCGTTTCGTTAAGTCCCATTGAAGTGAGAGTGGTAGCGTTGGACTCCTCTTGCTAAGACGCTTCGTTTGGTACCGCTTTTGGAAGCTTTCGTCAAGTTTGGAGAGATTCGCGAAGACATCTCCCTTCTGTAGTCTGTTAGCATAAGCGTCGAATTACTCCTGTCGTTCAGGTAGCTCGTTGGATAAGTGTTAGTTTCTACCCTTATGCTTTATTTAGAGCTGGTTGTTGAGCTCGATGGGTAGGACAGAACTGGTGGAGTGCGTAGCTCCCAGTTCGTAGTCTGTGCTTTGCGTGTTAGCATAAGCGTCGAATTACTCCTGTCGTTCAGGTAGCTCGTTGGATAAGTGTTAGTTTCTACCCTTATGCTTTATTTAGAGCTGGTTGTTGAGCTCGATGGGTAGGACAGAACTGGTGGAGTGCGTAGCTCCCAGTTCGTAGTCTGTGCTTTGCGTCCCTGAGTTAGCGTTGTGCTTTGCTTAGAAGGTTCTCAGATCTGTGTTGCTCGGGACTTTGTTGTGGTAATTGTAGCTCAGAATACTAAGGTATGGATGTGAGCTTGTGTTACAGCGTTGAATTGGCATGGATTTTATGTGAGCTGCTGTGTTGGATTCTGTGTGCATTTGCTTGCTCCTGTTGTGTTTTTATTGCAAGTTGTTTCATTGCATACATGCATTATCCATGTTGAACCCAGATCTTGGTTAGCCGTGCTTTGTTATCTTAATCTATGGGTACCAGCATGCCTGTTGGAGGACGAGCGGGTAACTCCTGTATGCCTCAACTCCCTGCTAGGATCTGTTAGCCACTATGAGCGGAGTGGGTAGCTCCCACATCTCATGAGTTGGGCAACAATAGGTTGAGATGTGTTCTGCATCTGGTACCGTGTGTTGAGACGAGTGGGTAGCTCCCATACGCTCACACACAGTGGCCACCATTGTTCAGTTGATCTGTTATCGTTTGTTGAGTAGCCGTTGAGATCCTTTGGATCCCTTCCTTTGATTATAGCCTTGTTCTCATGCATAGGATTCGCATTTTATCTATTGCTATTTAACTGCTGTTTTTCAGTTGCTCTCCGTACTGAGGTTTGACCCCATATCCCTCTGGGGCTGGTTTTTGTTTGCCTGTGTGTTGTACAGGTTTCCCAGGTTACTCAGCTGGTCGTGGAGTTGACCCAGCTGCAGGTGCCCCAGGAGGTGGTTAGAGTGTCCCAGTTAGTATAGTATATATGTATCAGTACTGGTAGCCGAGGAATGCCCTGTGCTTGTTGTATCCAGATGTAGTGTTGTTGTTTTGTATCTGATACATGCTGTACTGTTGTACTGTGGCTTTTAGCCATGCGTATTTTATTAAACTGGGATATTTTGAGTATTGCCATATTTTAAAATATGTTATCTGAGTTAGGCCAAAAGCAAAAATTTAACCACTATTTTTTTCTTCCGATTTGAGTGTTGTGTGGTTTATCTCTGAGTTGAGCACGATGCCTGACAGGTGAGAAACAGTTGTCTACTCCTGAATTTGTACAACATATGAAAGATCAAATTGAGTTAAGTCGGAGTATAATGAAAGATGCACAAGATCGACATGCCAGTTATGCTAACAAAAGACGCAAACCTTTGGAGTTTGAGATTGGTGATCGAGTGTTTCTCAAAGTTTCTCCTTTCAAGAGAGTGATGAGATTCAGATTTAAGGGTAAATTGGCTCCTACATTTGTTGGTCTCTTCGAGATTGTTTAGAGGATTGGGTCTGTGGCTTATAGATTGCATTTTCCTGCTGAGTTAGCAACGATGCATGATGTGTTTCAAGTATCTATGTTGAGGAAATACGAGCCAGATCCGTCCCATGTGCTGAGGACTGATGAAGTAGAGCTAGATTCTACCTTGAGCTATGTGGAATATCTAGTGTAGATCCAGGATCGAAAGGAGAAAAAGCAGAGGAACAAGAGTAGACCGTTGGTGATGGTCCAATGGAGCAAGCATGGTAGAGAAGAAGCTACCTGGAAAGTTGAAGAAAAGATAAGACAGGAGTGGCCTCATCTGTTTGAGCTTTGACAATAGAATTCCAGGTAAATATCTTCTGATTTGTTGATTCGTGCTTTGAGTTGTTTTGTGCCCATGATTTGTGGTTTTGTTGATCATTGAATTATGATGGGCATAATGTTGTTGTTAGTTTCGAGTGTTTTCGGGTGTTTTCATGGTTCTGATTTGTTGTTGAGAGTTGATTTCGAGGACGAAATCCATTTTTAGTTGGGGAGAATGTGAGGACTAGAAATTGTTAATTTGGTAATTTATTAGTTAATCAGATTTGGTTGAGGATTAGCTAATAGAGAAGTTAACCATCGGCTTTTTAGATTTGAAAGATTAGGTGTTTGCTTTTGGTGATTTTAGGATTTTCAGATCTGAGGTGGAATAGATCAGATTTGAGTTGTTGATCGCTATCGGGTGGCTTGGAGAAGGTAAGCTATTAGGATTCTTGCGTGAGGATTAGCGAGAATCAGATTGAGATGTTCCTCGGGTTTTTGAGTGATTCGCCTTGAGATGGAAGTGAAATGATGTCGTTTTTAGTATAGTGATACGGTGTCGTTTCGAGGGCTAGTCAGATGTGGTGTTGCGAGAGGAAACAGATTTGGTTAGTGAAGAGAAGTCAAGTGTAAGTCAACGGTACTGTGTGGACCGGTCCGATTCGTGAGTTGGTGTAAACTGCTTGGTTTAATGATCAGATTTGACCAGATCTGGGTATTCGCGAGCGGGTTCTGTTGTTTAGAGAGGGACCCCTACACTATGTCATTTTTATTAGTATCGCGACGTCGTTTGTTCTTGGTGCGCTAGCATAGCGTAGCAAAGTTAGATCTGAGATAGCGGAGCCAGATCTGAGAAGCGCTGAAATCTGAATGGCGCTGAGATCTGAATATTTCGGTGATTGACTTTCACTGTAGCTTTGACTTGGGGATTTAAATATAGGTGTCGATCATTACTTAGAGTATTTCGAACCCGATTTTTCTTATCTTCTTCCCCGAGAACCCTCGATTAGTACTGTTCATTCGAACCTTCCTCCGTTGATTGCCGTCGATTTACGCCACTGTTTGGAGCAAGATTGGTGGCGCTGAACTCGTCTTACTTAGGGCTTTCGATTGATACCAGTTCGTAGATTTGAATCTACGAGTTGAAGGAGCACGAAGTAGTTGCAGAGTTGGATAACTTCGTGATTTTTGTCAAATGGTTCTTCTATTATTTAGAGCTTTCGAATTTGAGCTTTTGAGGAGCTTGTGAGTAGCATACTTGAGCAGGCAGTTGGAGTTGTGTTCTACGTGATCTGTCGAGGTAGAATCTGAGATTGGAGGTACGAATTTGAGCTTATTTAAACAGCTTTGGGCATAAGCATGTGAATATTCCAGCGTGATTTGAATGCTGTGATTTGGATGTCTACGTGAACAGATTTGGCTGACTGTGCTTTGTTGGTTTTCTGTTCTGTTTAAGATTTGATTTATATATGCTGTTTAATTGATATTCCTGGCATTTATGCATACATATTGAGCTTGATGATTGATTGATGACCCGAGTCGAGCTAGCATTGTGATCGGCCGACTGAGTTGTCGCGCCTGAAAGGTCAAATGCTATCATCGGAGTGGTGGCCGGCTGAGTTGTCGCGCCTGAAGACCATCGAGTTGTGATGGTCGACGGACCCTAATATCACGGACCGATGATTTACACTGACCGACTGACTGTGCGTGGTGTTTGAGGCTCAATTAAGATTTGTCAGCTGAGTTGTTGGCCTAGATGACCGATTTTCCTTGACACCCTCATGCATATCATGATGCGAATAGTGCATGTTTTATGAATTGTTGTTTTATGAGTGCTCTTCGTACTGAGATTTTAACCTCATTTTCTTTCCCTGTTTTTGGGCTGCTTGGGTCTTGGTTGGCCTTTGCAGGTTCTTCAGGTAACCAGGCTAGACAGAGTGGGCTTCAGCTGGTCGATCCCCATTTTGATTTGAGTCCCACTTATATGTATGATATATTGAGCCAGGGAATGTCCTGTGCCTTTATTATATTTGGGGATCTGTAGTTGATACTGATTGTTTACTTGTTGTGTTGTTGAGTTTTGAGTTAAACTCTTTATTTTGATTATGAAAGTATTTGAATGTTAATTTGGATCAAGCCCAAAACGAAAATTTTTAGCCCATATTTTGAATGCTTCCGTATTATTTGGATTAAATGAGTATTTAATCTGTGATTAGAGCACTGGGCCTGAAAAAAGTCTATGTATATATATACTTAAATCCCAAGAGCTGATCTACCTGCATACAGTGCCATCGAGCAGCTCTGGTGCAAGCTAATACCTGCTCACACATACAGTGCCACCGACCAGCTCTGGTCCAAGATGATACCAGCTCAAGCATACAGTGCCACCGACCAGCTCTGGTCCAAGCTGAAACCAGCTCATGCATACAGTGCCTCTGACCAGCTCGGTCCAAGCTCATACCCATAAAGCGACGCAGCACAACACTCGCGATCTGAACATTCATCTCACCACACCAAGAACATCCCTAAGATGTTCGCTACATCCCTAACCTGTTCGCTACATCCCTAAGTTCAGGGCACCCAAAGCATCCTAACAGCTTATGGTCTTACACTAAAATCCCCAATATGTTCGCTATACGCTGTTATCTCCAAAACAGCTTACGAGTGGAAGACTTGCTCCATGCTCAATGAAAAATTTCAGCTCAGAGCTGATCCGCCCTAGATCAGCTCGCACATTATCTGGTCTACGATTAAACCCGATTAATTATCTCAATTAATCAACTAATCATTCAGAACACACATTTACTTTGACACAAAACATACAAAACCATGTCATAGATAATACAATTGAACAATTATTTTAAAAGCAGTAACTCACACCCTCAATCAAGATAAGAAATGATTTACAGCTTCTTCAATTCGATAGCAAAACATATCTTAGCCCAAACATTGTCGGCCCAATTCCCATCACAATCTTCACGAATGCATGGTTGTTCATTGTCATATACTCCATCAACATCTAGTGGTGGCAATCCTTGGCTAAAACATTGATAGTGGGTTTTGGTGTATTCGAAGTCATCAGCATTCATGTATTCAAAGTACTCCTTGCAGGGTATTGCGAGTACAACACTCCACACATGGTCTACAGGATCTTCAATATAAAAATACTTGTTTTGCTTGACTACCCATGATGAAAGAGTCAGATTTGAATCCAATTCTATTCAGATTTACCAACGTAAAACCAAGATCATCAACCTTGATACAATTATTATTATCCACCCATTTACATTTGAACATTCATATTTGAAATTTGTGGTAATCGAGTAGCCATATTTCTTCAGTAACTCCATACAAAACTGTGACGCCCCAATCCCCATGGGAGTCACGAGAAAAAAAAGGAAAGGAAATAAAAGGAAAATAGAAGGGCTGAAAAGCAAATAGAACAAGATGTATTGCCCTGCTCGTAAAAAAAATGAAACACAGTATTTGGCGCCATAAACTTCATTTCAATTTCCAAGTACAAAATGCGAAATCGCGATATTACAACTACCGAACTCTATTTGAATTCATCTTTGTTGTAACAGATCTCAATACAGATTTGACTAAGATCAAAGACAACAAAATAGCAAAATACAAAATGATCATCGCGGAAACGCAGGCCTTCGATAAACACTAACACGTCGCTGCTGATTCAAACTCCACCTCCCACATGCTCCGACGCCGACTCACCTGCACCAAGAAAGCTAGTGAGCCTAGGGGCTCAGCAAGCAAACTGAGAGTAACAAGCACCCAATGCAGATGATAAAACATAAGACATCATTCATTGCAACTTTTGTTCTGGAAGTAAATTCAATTTCCAGCGTTATCATTTTCGTTAAACTTATGGATCAGAATCTCTACTTAGGTTCCATTGTACTCGATCGAATGACTACTGATATCAGTTTCAATGTGGTGAAATCTCACCCAATATGAAGGGGCAACTGACCCTGTCGTCTGCTGCTCACCCTTCCCATATGAACCGTCTATTATCTAAGCCATGAATTCATAAATTGAAACTTTCTTCTTTAAAACACATATTGGGCGAACTTAAATCTTAGCATCGGGGTTCACTTCATTTTAAAACTCATACTTCCTTCAAAAATCGCTTTACTGAGCATCCAGTAGAGACATAGGAAAATCAGCAGTTGGGATAAATTCAGTTGTTGGCAATAAATCCAGCTGATATGAACAGTAGATCAGTTGATGGGTATATATATATATCGGTAGTCAACACAATTAATTTGATCAACGGAGTAACAGTAGATCAACCAGTCGTTGGTTCAAGAACAACCAGTCGTTTGGTAAGGCGATCAGCAGGTGGAAGAAAACTAGACGATGGATATAAATCAGCAGTGAAGTACTTAAGGGAAAAGGAATCAGTCGCAAGCAAAAACCAGTCGCAAGCAACAGTAACCAGTCGCAAGCAAAACAAGTCGCAAGCAACAGTAACCAGTCGCAAGCAAAACCAGTCGCAAGCAACAGTAACCAATCGCAATCAAAACCAGTCGCAAGCAACAGTAACCAGTCGCAACTGCTGAAAATTTGACAATAAAATGGACCTGCTTGTTTTCAAAAGAAATGCACCTGCTGGTGAACAGTGCATCTGCTGGTTTTACGATAACACTTGTAATATCGAAACAATGATCACGCTACCAGCAGTCGCCTATTAAACCAGACTTTATACTGATTTAACTAGCAACTACCGATTACACAATCATCAAATCCCGATATTACAGCAAAAGGAAGAACATCATAATCTCTATGAGTTGAAAATCTGAAATGCTCAGCGTTTTAAAATCAACATCAACCTCGTAAAATACATTTGAGTTCCAAACATAATCCACCGTGACCCCGAACGCTAAACATACTATATAATATCAACCAAAACATGAGCAAGGCTGATAATAAACATAGCTTAAGAAAAAATCACGAAATGAATTGAGAACAATACGTAAGCTTTCGTGGTGTAGCAAGAATCAAATTTACTTGCCTTGATAAGAAGGAAATCACAAGATACAGCAGGCCACTAATAGAGAGTTTTTCCCCAGCGCAGCAATGTGTTATCTATTTCTTTGATGCAAGAATGAACATTTTTTTGCAAATAATTGAACTTATAGTTCACAAGGATAGTGGCATGGGAGTCTGATTATTAACAGGGGAAAAACACTCATTTAGGCATGGTAAACCAGGCGTACATCAGAAAATTTTACTTAAAATTCCCTGTCAATGTTTTGATTTGTAAATGTACTACACAAAATCTGAAATTTAACCATTCTCCCATCCAAAACCATTTTATTTGTAAAGTTTGAAAATTTCTTGGCTACGCTCGGGTGACAAAGTGACAACTGATTGGGCCTCTGTTCCTTATAAAATCTAAGAAATGAGAAATCAGTCGCTCAACAAGTAGCAAAAGCTGAAATATTGAAATTAAAAATGGATCCTCAATATATAAAGATTAGGGTGACAAAGTGACAACTGATTGGGCCTCTGTTCCTTATAAAATCTAAGAAATGAGAAATCAGTCGCTCAACAAGTAGCAAAAGCTGAAATATTGAAATTAAAAATGGATCCTCAATATATAAAGATTAGAATTTGTGGTCCTATGGATTTTGGGCACTACAACTCTACCCACCTTATAAAAATTTCATCCTCGAAATTTACTTACCGAACAAATCTGGGTATCGACTATGCATATCAGCTTCTGTCTCCCACGTAGCTTCTCGTTCGGTTTGATTTGTCCACTGAACTTTAACCATAGGAATGTTTCTATTCCTCAGCTTCCTGATTTACCTAAGAAGAATCTTCTCAGGTCTTTCTTCATAGCTCAAATCTGGCGTTAAATGAACTGGTTCAGCAGTCAAAATGTGCGATGGGTGGGGGACATACTTTCTTAAGGCTGATACATGAAATACATTATGCACTGAAGATAGATGAGGCAGCAGTGCTAATCGATAGGCCAATGTTCCTACTTTGTCCAGTATCTCGTAGGGACCTATATATCTGGGACTCAATTTCCCCTTCTTTCCAAAAAGCATCACCCCTTTCATTGGAGCCACTTTTAAAAAGACGTGATCACCAACGTCAAAACTTAGCTCCCTTCGTCTATTGTCCGCATAGCTCTTTTGTCTGCTTTGAGCAGATTTCATCCTTTCTTTAATTTTTCTAACAACACTCACTGTTTGCTCCACCAAATCTGGTCCTAGACCATCTCGCTCTCCTATCTCATCCCAATGAAGAGGCGTTCTACATTTGCGTCCATAAAGAGCTTCGTATGGTGCCATCTGGATAGAAGTTTGAAAACTGTTGTTGTACGCGAATTCCACCAATGGTAGCTTCAAATCTCAACTTTCTGAGAAATATATAATACATGTTCTGAGTAAATCCTCTAAAATCTGGATCACTCTTTCTGATTGTCCATCGGTCTGCGGATGAAAGGCTGTACTAAATGTCAACTTGGTTCCCAAAGCTCGATGCAAACTTTTCCAAAATGCAGACGTGAACTTGGAATCCCTATCAGATACAATTGATACAGGAACACCATGAAGTCTGATAATCTCTTTCACATACAACTCTGCATATCTGCTTACATCGTAGGTTGTCTTCACCGGTAGGAAGTGGGCAGATTTCGTAAGTCTATCTACAATGACCCAAATAGAATTATAACCTTGGGATGTTCTAGGCAAACCAGTTACGAAGTCCATGGCAATGCATTCCCACTTCCATTCTGGAATGGGCAACGGCTTCAACATCCCTGCTGGTCTCTGGTGTTCAGCTTTCACCAATTGACACGTTAAGCATTTAGAAACAAATTTGGCGACATCTCTTTTCATACCCGGCCACCAATACAACTTCTGAAGATCCTTATACATCTTAGTACTTCCCGGATGCACAGAGTATGGGGTTACATGAACTTCTTTCATTAAATCCGATCTCAAAGTATCTACTTGTGGCACCCAAATTCTTACTTGGAATCTAATTATGCCATCGGTCGAAAAATAGAGGTTGCCACCTCTTTCCCTGTCTTGTTTAACCCACTTCTGTAGTTGCTCATCTCTCAACTGACCTTCACAAATTTGTTCCAACAAGTTTGATCTCACTGAGGTACCAGCTACGACTGAATTGTAGCTGCTGGGAACCAGATCTAAGCCAAACTTCTCAATATCAGCTGCTAATGATTTGTGGACGATGAGTTGTGCTAGTCCCATAGACTTTCTACTTAAATCATCAGCAACCACGTTAGCCTTACCTGGATGGTAGCTGATTGTGCAGTCGTAATCTTTTACTAGCTCCAACCATCTCCTCTGCCTCATATTCAATTCCTTCTGAGTGAAGAAGTATTTCAGGCTTTTGTGATCCATGAATATTTCACATTTCTCCCCATATAAATAATGCCTCCAAATCTTTAAGGCAAAAACAACTGCTGCCAACTCTAAGTCGTGCGTGGGATAATTCTTTTCATGATTTTTCAACTGACGAGAGGCGTAGGAAATTACTCTATGATCTTTCATCAAAACAGCTCCCAATCCCAACTTCGACGCATCTGTATAGATGACGAACTTCCACTGATCGGATGGCATTGTTAGCACAGGAGCCTCAATCAACGCTTGCTTCAGTTGTTCAAAGCTGGTTTGGCAGTTGGGGGTCCATTCAAATTTGCTCAACTTTCTATTCAGCGAGGTTAAGGGAACAGATATCTTCGAAAATCCATTAATGAAGCGTCTGTAGTAACCAGCTAGACTCAGAAAACTCCTAACCTTTGTAACTGATGTTGGTATCGGCCAGTCACGAACGGCTTCCACCTTGGATGGGTCTACTTCCAATCCATCTTTGGATATAATGTGCCCGAGAAAAGAAACCTTTTCCAGCCAAAAATCACACTTGCTAAACTTGGCAAACAGTTGCTGGTCCTTCAAAATTTGAAGCACTGCTCTCAGGTGGTTTGCGTGCTCGATGCTGTTCTTGGAATACACCAAAATATCGTCAATAAACACCACTACAAACTGATCTAAGAAGGGTTGGAAAACTCTGTTCATCAGGTCCATAAAGGCTGAGGGAGCGTTGGTAAGTCCGAAGGGCATCACCGAAAATTCGTAGTGACCATAACGTGTTCTAAAGGCTGTTTTGTAGATGTCTGCTGGTTTTATCTTCATTTGGTGGTAGCCAGATCTTAAATCAATCTTAGAGAAAACTATCGATCCCTTAAATTGATCAAACATGTCCTCAATTCTAGGCAAAGGGTATTTATTCTTAATTGTCAACTTATTCAACTCTCTATAGTCTATACACGGCCTTAGACTCCAGTCCTTCTTCTTGACGAACAAAACAGGGGCTCCCCATGGTGATGTACTTGGTCGAATAAAGCCCTTGTCTAATAGTTCTTGTATTTGCTCTTTTAATTCTTTCATCTCTGATGGAGTAAGACGATAAGGTGGTTTAGAAACGGGTGCTGCTCCTGGCACTAAATCGATTGCAAACTCCAATTCTCTATCAGGTGGCAATCCACAAATTTCTTCTGGAAAGACCTCCGGGAATTCGTTCACTACTTCAACATCGGAGAGTTGGGGCTTGCTAGATACTGCAAAAGATGATAAGCTTATCAAGAATCCTGCTCCCCCTTTTTGCAAACAACTATAGGCTTTAAGAGCTGAAATAATTCGAGGAATTTTACATAACTGACTAGCCTCGAACGTGAACCAGTCTCCTCATGGGGGTTTTACCACTACTGTTCTAAGCTTAAAATCTATCACGACCCCATACTTGGTCAACCAATCCATTTCTAGAATCAGATCAAACACAGGCATAGGTAAAACAATTAGGTCATTAGTAACTAAATGCCCTTGAATCTTAAGTTCTAAGTCACGAAACAAATCATGAGATATCAGCTCTTCTCCAGAGGGTACCCTCCAAAATCCCATAGTCTACTGGTTGGGTTTAACAGGTAATTTCCTAGCAAAGTCCGCTGCTATAAAGGAATGTGTTGCACCTGAATCTATTAGAGCGAAAGAGGGAATTCCAGCGATCAAAATCTTACCCGTAGACACTGTAGAATCTGGATTGGCTTGCTCGGTTGTCATGACATAAGCTCTGCTGGTCACCATCTGCTTTGATTTAGGACAGTCCTTAATAACATGTCCTTGCAATCCACATCTATAACAAACATTCTGTCCCTTTCTACATGGACCATGGTGGTTCTTCTGGCACTTGGGACACTGAGGCTTGTTTCCAACTGCTGAGACCGAACTGATGGGTTGCACAACCAAAGGTTTCTGCTCCTGAGGCTTTTGTTCCTGCGACCTCTGCTGATTCTTGTATGGTTTCTTGGGTGGTCGCTGGTCTTTTTGTTGGAAAGCCTGCCTCTTCAGTTGTCGTTCCTCCACAACTGCTTTCCAATCCTGATCAGCTCTTAGAGCCTTGTCCACCGCTCCTCGATAATATTTTGGTTCCACCAGTCTCACATCATTCCTGAGTGCTGGTTTCAATCCATCGACAAAGTGTCGTAATTTCTCCTTAGGATCAGCTCCAATCAATGGTACAAAATAAGGGAGATTTGTTACATCTACGGTAAGATTTGCTCCTTCCCACCAGAGCATCGCATCATCTCTCAACATATAAAATTGCACATATGGATCTTTCTAAGTCAGGCGTCTGGAGATACTCAAATATCACTTCCATTGATTTAATCCAGCTTTCGGCGACAAACGGATCTGTTGTGCCGCTAAACTCCCTTGGCTTCTGTCTTCGAAATCGCTCTTGAGGGTCATCATTGCTAGGGCCTCTACTGCTGGAGGATTGGCCATTGCCTCTACCATGCTGTTCTACCAGCAACCTTAGAAGCTGGGCAATACCAGCGTTACTATCAGGATTGGATTCATCTACTGGAATATTCCTTCCTCTTCCTCGGCCAGACATCTTAATCTATAGCCCGTAATCCAATACATAGGAACATCAGAACATGCAAGAATAATAAAAAAATACATGCTCTAAAACATAAAAGAAACTCACTGCCCCGAAGAGACGATCGATGAAATCTGTCCCAGCAAGAAGTGCGTGTGTTTATCTCTGGACCATGCTCTGATACCATGTTTGTGACGCCCCAATTCCCATGGGAGTCAAGAGAAAAAAAAAGGAAAGGAAATAAAAGTAAAAAAGAATGCCCTGCTCGTAAAAAAAATCGAAACACAGTATTTGGCGCCATAAACTTCATTTCAATTTCCAAGTACAAAATGCGAAATCGCGATATTACAACTACCGAACTCTATTTGAATTCATCTTTGTTGTAACAGATCTCAATACAGATTTGACTAAGATCAAAGACAACAAAATAGCAAAATACAAAATGATCATCGTGGAAACGCAGGCCTTCGATAAACACTAACACGTCGCTGCTGATTCAAACTCCACCTCCCACCTGCTCCGGCGCCGACTCACCTGCACCAAGAAAGCTAGTGAGCCTAGGGGCTCATCAAGCAAACTGAGAGTAACAAGCACCCTATGCAGATGATAAAACATAAGACATCATTCATTGCAACTTTTGTTCTGGAAGTAAATTCAATTTCCAGCGTTATCATTTTCGTTAAACTTATGGCTCAGAAGCTCTACTTAGGTTCCATTGCACTCGATCGAATGACTACTGATATCAGTTTCAATGTGGTGAAATCTCACCCAATATGAAGGGGCAACTGACCCTCTCGTCTGCTGCTCACCCTTCCCATATGAACCGTCTGTTATCTAAGCCATAAATTCATAAATTGAAACTTTCTTCTTTAAAACACATATTGGGCGAACTTAAATCTTAGCATCGGGGTTCACTTCATTTTAAAACTCAAACTTCCTTCAAAAATCGCTTTACTGAGCATCCAGCAGAGACATAGGAAAATCAGCAGTTGGGATAAATTCAGTTGTTGGCAAGAAATCCAGCTGATGTGAACAGTAGATCAGTTGATGGGTATATATATATATCGGTAGTCAACACAATTAATTTGGTCAATGGAGTAACAGTAGATCAACCAGTCGTTGGGTAAGGTGATCAGCAGGTGGAAGAAAACTAGACGATGGATATAAATCAGCAGTGAAGTACTTAAGGGGAAAGGAATCAGTCGCAAGCAAAAACCAGTCGCAAGCAACAGTAATCAGTCGCAAGCAAAACCAGTCGCAAGCAACAGTAACCAGTCGCAAGCAAAACCAGTCGCATGCAACAGTAACCAGTCGCAAGAAAACCAGTCGCAAGCAACAGTAACCAGTCGCAAGCAAAACAAGTCGCAAGCAACAGTAACCAGTTGTAAGCAACAGTAACCAGTCGCAAGAAACAGTAACCAGTCGCAAGCAAAACCAATCGCAAGCAGCAGTAACCAGTCGCAACTGCTGAAAATTTGACAATAAAATGCACCTGCTGGTTTTCAAAAGAAATGCACCTGCTGGTGAACAGTGCATCTGCTGGTTTTACGATAACACTTGTAATATCGTAACAATGATCACGCTACCAGCAGTTGCCTATTAAACCAGACTTTATACTGATTCAACTAGCAACTACCGATTACACAATCATCAAATCCCGATATTACAGCAAAAGGAAGAACATCATAATCTCTATGAGTTGAAAATCTGAAATGCTCAGCGTTTTAAATCAACATCAACCTCGTAAAATACATTTGAGTTCCAAACATAATCCACTGTAACCCCGAACGCTAAAACATACGCTATAATATCAACCAAAACATGAGCAAAGGCTGATAATAAACAGAGCTTAAGCAAAAATCACGAAATGAAGTGAGAACAATACGTAAGCTTTCGTGGTGTAGCAAGAATCAAATTTACTTGCCTTGATAAGAAGGAAATCACAAGATACAGCAGGCCACTAACAGAGAGTTTTCCCCAGCGCAGCAATGTGTTTTCTATTTCTTTGATGCAAGAATGAACATTTTCTTGCAAATAACTCAGTGCATCTGCTGGTTTTACGATAACACTTGTAATATCGTAACAATGATCACGCTACCAGCAGTTGCCTATTAAACCAGACTTTATACTGATTCAACTAGCAACTACCGATTACACAATCATCAAATCCCGATATTACAGCAAAAGGAAGAAAATCATAATCTATATGAGTTGAAAATCTGAAATGCTCAGCGTTTTAAAATCAACATCAACCTTGTAAAATACATTTGAGTTCCAAACATAATCCACTGTGACCCCGAACGCTAAAAATACGCTATAATATCAACCAAAACATGAGCAAGGCTGATAATAAACAGAGCTTAAGCAAAAATCACGAAATGAAGTGAGAACAATACGTAAGCTTTCGTGGCGTAGCAAGAATCAAATTTACTTGCCTTGATAAGAAGGAAATCATATGTTACAGCAGGCCACTAACAGAGAGTTTTTCCCCAGCGCAGCAATGTGTTATCTATTTCTTTGATGCAAGAATGAACATTTTCTTGCAAATAATTGAACTTATAGTTCACAAGGACAGTGGCATGGGAGTTTGATTATTAACAGGGGAAAAACACTCATTTAGGCATGGTAAACCAGGCGTATTTCAGAAAATTTTACTTAAAATTCCCCGTCAATGTTTTGATTTGTAAATATACTACACAAAATCTGAAATTTAACCATTCTCCCATCCAAAACCATTTTATTTGTAAAGTTTGAAAATTGCTTGGCTACGCTCGGGTGACAAACTGACAACTGATTGGGCCTCTGTTCCTTATAAAATCTAAGAAATGAGAAATCAGTAGCTCAACAAGTAGCAAAAGCTGAAATCTTGAAATTAAAAATGGATCCTCAATATATAAAGATTAGAATTTGTGGTCCTATGGATTTTGGGGCACTACAACTCTACCTCAAGTGGTACCAGGGAAGGTGAATGTTGGGCATTAATCCTGGTAACCCAAGTTTGATTCCCTGGGGAGACAGTTTAACCACACTTCCAGGGGTGTGGGTAGTCCTGTGAGTGTAGGGTCCACTCATGGATCAAGAAGGAGCGGGGTGGGTCCTCACAAAAACCATGTCTGATATGATTGGATTTTTATCCTTTGCGCTAGAAACTTGCATTGTCTTTGCAACTAAGCTTACCCTAGAGTTTTGAAAAACTCGTATGTCATCACGCTCTTTTGTAGCATAAGTAACCCCATTAATTGTCAGGCCTCGTGCTCAATCAGAGATAAACCATGCAATAATCAATAGCGGAAGCAATAAAAATAGTGGCTAAAATTTTTTCGCTTTGTCCCGACTTAGAAAACATATGTTAAAATACATTGATATCCAAAATACTGGTTTTACAACCATTGCAAACCCAATACAACAATACAATATAACAAATAAATACTAATATAACTGCGACACTCTATCCACCGCCCGGGGCATTACCAGCTAGATCAACTCCACGACCAGCTGAGAAACCATGATAACCTGAAACACACAAAGGCAAACAAACAACCAGCCTCAGAGGGACATGGGATCAAACCCCAGTACGGAGAGCAACTGAAAAACAGCTGATATATAGCAACATATAATATGCCGATGCTATGCAAGAGAACAAGGCTACGACCGAAGGCATGGAGCCAAAGGATCTCAAGAACAGTCAAACAAGTGATACAGATCAACTGGAAGATAGTGGCCACGGGGTGTGTGAGTATATGAGAGCTACCCACTCGTCTCAGCACACAGTACCAGATGCAATAACAATCACTCAACCCGTTGTTGCCCAACTCATGAGGCGTGGGAGCTACCCACTCGGCTCGTAGTGGCTAACAGATCCCAACAGGGAGATGAGGGACACGGGAGTTACCCGCTCGGCCTCCAAAACAGGCATCCTGGTACACACAGATCAACAAAACAAGGCACGGCTAAATAAGATCTAAGCTCAACATGAATAATGCGTGTATGCAAATGCAACAGAATGCAACAGACAACAAAGTAGCATACACCGCACAACAGGACAGCAAGCATACACATATATCCATGCCAAATCCAACGCTGTAAAACAAGATCACATCCGTACCTTAACCTTCTGAGCTATAATTACCACACAAGGTTCCGAGCAACCAGATCTGAACCTGATAAACCAACACAACACAACGCTCAGGGACAGTAACATAGAACTTACGAACTGGGAGCTACGAGCTCCACCCAACTCTATCCTACCCTTCTAGCACAACAGACGGCTCTAAACGAAGCATAAGGGAGGATCTATCACCAGCTCAGAGCGTTACCTAAACGGAAAAGCAAATCTTCTCAAATTGTAACACACTGCACAAAGTAGCTTCCTTGATGATCTTCTTCCAACTAATCGCAAGCCTTCGAAAAAGGTACAGAACAAAGCACCTTAACAAGAGGAGTCCAACGCTACCACTCTTGCTCAAATCTGAGTCTTCTACCGCCGGCAATCGGAGAAGATAGCTTCGGTGAACAGTAGCTAGCGTATCGCGAAAGAGTAAGCTTACGGGAAGAAATATCTTCTAAGTGTCGGGAAACAATAGCAAAACTACGGTCAAATTCCTCTATAAATACTACTGTAACACACTGACACAAAGTAGCTTCCTTGATGATCTTCTTCCAACTAATCGCAAGCCTTCGAAAAAGGTACAGAACAAAGCACCTTAACAAGAGGAGTCCAACGCTACCACTCTTGCTCAAATCTGAGTCTTCTACCGCCGGCAATCGGAGAAGATAGCTTCGGTGAACAGTAGCTAGCGTATCGCGAAAGAGTAAGCTTACGGGAAGAAATATCTTCTAAGTGTCGGGAAACAATAGCAAAACTACGGTCAAATTCCTCTATAAATACTACTTAAGTTTCCCAAATCATATGAACAGTAACCACCGACATTACTGGCTCAAAGCTGATACCCACTCAGATCTGAGTATCACTCCAGATCTGGAACATACGCTACACCAGTGCTCTACTACCAAACGACGTCGCACCACTAACCAATTAACGCATACACGTGTCTCTCTAAACGGCGTCGCATCCCTCCTAGTCAAAACACCCAGATTTGAAAGACCAGATCTAATACCAACTCTGACCAGAGTTCACTGAACCCCAAAACGACATCGCACTGCCTTCCGGTCTATACAACCCGAAATCGGTCTATAGTAAACTCTCAAACCAGGCAGGTTCACATAGCGCTAACACCTAACGCATCTCAAATCTGATTTCCTCTAAACGACGGCGTATCGCTACCCGTGCAGGATATTCAACCAGCGACAAAATACTTAGCGACAACCAGATTTGACCTCTAACTTCACTTCCAATCGACCAACGCCACATTCGAAGTTACCAACCAGCACTCCGATGAACTCTACAACTGGCCAGACCTATTCTAGACACACAAAATAGAAACCCGATAGGCTCACCAAACATATTAGCTCAAAGCTGATCCATCCCAGATCTGTTCGCAAAATCTGGTATATCCAAAACCCGATTAATTAACTCAATTAATCCAATAATATTTCGGGTCTCACATCTCTCCCCCACTGAAAATAGGATTTCGTCCTCGAAATCAAAGAACAACTCCAAAACTGAACCAAAACTCAACAAATAACCAACACAGAAAAATCCCGCTACACACAAAACAACAGAAACTCTCCAACACACAACGAGAGGATACTAACCAAGAGGTCAAAATAACTGGAACAAACAAAAAAAACGAACTAGCTACTGGAGTTAATGCAAGATCTACTCAAACAGATGAGGCCATTCACGTTGCATTTTCTCTTCTAACTCCCACGTAGCTTCTTCTCTACCATGTTTGCTCCACTGGACCATCACCAAGGGAATAGTCTTGTTCCTGAGCTGTTTATATTCCAAGATCTTCAAGGGATACTCAACATAATTCAAAGTTCGATCCAGCTCCACCTCGTCAGTTAGAAACACATGAGAAGGATCTGTCTCATACTTCCTCAGCATAGATACATGAAACACATCATTCAACGAGGAAAGATCTGGCGGCAACAACAAGCGATAGGCCAAAGGACCTATCCTCTCCACAATCTCATAAGGTCCAACATAACGAGGAGCTAATTTACCCTTGAGAGCAAATCTCATTACTGTTGGCGACAATGGCGGATCCGGATCCCATTTCCCGGGGGCGCAGCGGAAGTTAAAAAAATTACCCCGGGATACGTTCAATACATCAATACAATTCAATAATCATACATAGGATGTTTATCGAATAGTTACATTGCTGACGTATAGGCGCCTAGCTCCAACAAGATTCACAAGGAAATCTGGCTCTTGAATTGTAGGCGGCGGTAGATCGTCTAATCAGGTCCACGACCGGAATCAAGACACCTTCTTCAGCCTGCACTAGAAGGCCTGACGAATTTAGCACGGACGGAAACTCCTCAGCGCGGTGGCCGAAACAAGTCCGGCGAAGGGGCGGCGGCGGCGGCTCTTGGTGGCGGCCGGAGGCGGCGTGAGGGAGAGGAGAGGAGGGGGCGGCCGGATTTGGCTATGTGTGGAGGCTAGGGTTGTGTTGTGTAGTTCCGGAGGCGGCGTGAGGGAGAGGAGAGGAGGGGGCGGCCGATTTGCTATGTGTGGAGGCTAGGGTTGTGTTGTGTAGTTCTTGTGATGCCCTAGTACAAGACTAGCATATAATAAATATACATGGGCTTGAACCGGCCCAATGGACTTGGGTCAAGCCCAGGTCCATATGAACATCCGGTTCAATTAAATCACCACGATTTCATCATAAATTCGATCGACGATCAGATCGGACCGATCGACTCAGTTTCCAAAAATGAATATTATGATGTGAAAAAACAATTTTTCAGATCACCCAGACCAAAATTACAGTTTAGCCCCTCAAATTTTGGGAAATCGCTATTTGACCCCTGTTGACTTTTAGGAAGTCGCACTCCCTAAAATCATCCTCCTATGCTCAACACATTGAGCTCAGTTTCCATGCGGGAATCATGAATCCAGTACTTGTGTGACCCTCAATGGTTCAGGGATACAGCTAGCCGTGGGCCCACAACCATTGCTGCTCCGAAATCACAATTTCGGACTTGCCCATCGGATCATGGTAAAGCGCCTAGCAACATCGCCCCATGATCCCCTAGGTATCACTGATAGTGCCTGCAAGAACCAGTTGGTCGTGTTTAGCGTACAGTACGGTCCTTTCAACACATATATCCCGATCAGATCAACGACCATTGGTAAATCGAGAGTCGCTAGAGATCCGATAGCTATGCATACATCTTGGAGATCGAATAACATCGCAAGTGTTACTAGGCAAACCCATTTACCTAAAACACATCCAGTACTCTGGCCAGAGATTTATACACTATTATCCCCTCAGATAGCATAGGATATCTACGCATGAAAGCGAGCGGTGAATCCTCGACAACGAAGCATCGACTCCTACATGCTTCGGGACCTCACCCAATCCCGCCGCCTAATGACCCCAAGTGAGTCGGCAAACGGGTCAAAGTGAGGCGCCTATCATGTAGAGTCTCAATGAAGTTTCGAGTAGTGAGGACTAATAAGTACAACCAAGACCTCGGACTTATCCACTCGACAAATGGTAACCACTTGGAAAGTCCGAATGAGGGTAGTTCGATAGATCACCAGGTCACTATCCATCTGCATGCTCAGAACATCACAATGTTTCTTACCAATGAAACATGGTACATCACATCGCAGATGCTAGTATCAAGCTCGGGCGGCCTTATCCTAATTTTGACGGCCCAATCGACTAGGAACGTATTCAGAATACACAGTGACTATTAGATGTGTTTCATGATAGCCATCATATCCACTATCACATCTAACATACACTATGGTGCATTCTAGGTCTTTATCCAACACAATTGTTAACATCATATAACATAATGAAAATAAAGAATGCCATAAAGAAATGTGTATTTCATAAATAAAGATTGTTATACACAAGAGTCAATTAAAACCCACACGCCCCATGTTGGCTAGTTGGGCATCTACTCTAACAATTACTGTCAGGCCTCGTGCTCACAACAGAGTAAAATCACATAACACAAGCGGAAGCTACTAAAAAGCGGGTAAAATTTTTGTTTTTGGCCTGACGGTTTAAAACAATATAATTTAAAATACGAAAATACTCAAAATAGATATCCCAGTTTACAAAACTAACCAAACAAAGGCTACAACAAACCACAAGGCAACACAGAAAATGGTATCCCCTAGCTATCAGCCAGCTACAATAGCCTAAGCATCACCCCGGGACATCCCACCCGCGGTGATACCAGTGCACATAAATAATATACATAACTGGGACACTCTAACCACCTCCTGGGGCACCTCCAGCTGGATGAAATCCACGACCAGCTGTAAAACCTGGATTCCCTGAAAACAACACAGACAACAAAACAACCAAGCCCCAGAGGAACATGGGGGTCAAACCCCAGTACGGAGAGCAAATACAAAGCAGCAGTAAACAGCAGGAATAAAATGCAGATGCTATGCATGAGATCAAGGACAACAGCTGAAGGCTACAACCAAGGAAGGGAGCCAAAGAACTCAATGCACAGCTCAACGGAATCTGCAATAGATATTTGTCGCCACGGTGAGTGTAGGACATGTGGGAGCTACCCACTCACCCCTACTCGCCCACCAATACCTGATGCATCAACAGCTCAACCTGTCGTTGCCCAACCTATGAACTGTGGTAGTTAACCACTCGGCGCATAGGGGCTAACAAATCCTAGCAGGGAGATGAGAGTGCGGAATCACCGCTCGCCCTCGCATCCTGGTAAGAAAACAGAGCAACAACAACAATGCAATGGCTGTAATAGCTGAAATGAGATGATAATGCGTGTATGCAACAACTAGCATAACTCATATGCAAAACAGCAATCACAACAGCAAACATACACACCCATCTCACGATATCAGCAACTACAATTCACTCAAGCCATAAACCTGCTGATTCACAAGCTCCAAATCCATACCTTAATTCTGTGCACAATTACCACAACAAGGGACCGAGAGATCTGGTTGAAACCTGTTAAACACACAAAGCACAGATCTCAAAAGCTACACAGAAGGTCACGGTAATTCACCAGTAACTTACGGCTGGGAGTTACACACTACAACCAGAAATTACTCTATCATTCTACTAAACAGGAATCTTAATAAAAAATCTCTAAGGTAAGATCTTATCGCTAATTCGAAAGGCTACCTGAATAGCAAACACACGGCCGAAGTAAACAACTTCGCGATCTTACTACCAGCTAAAAACAGCCTCTGAGAATGGTATAGAATGAAAGAGCTTCACGAGAGGAGTCCAGCGCAACCTCAAACGTACTAAGCAGTGATCGGAAATGATGGGAATTGCCGGAGAAATGCTACGGTGAACAGTGTTCAAGGGTTCGAAGCAACGAACAACAATCGGGAGAATATATCACTAAGTATGGAATCTGTTAATCAAAATTGGTATAGAATGAAAGAGCTTCACGAGAGGAGTCCAGCGCAACCTCAAACGTACTAAGCAGTGATCGGAAATGATGGGAATTGCCGGAGAAATGCTACGGTGAACAGTGTTCAAGGGTTCGAAGCAACGAACAACAATCGGGAGAATATATCACTAAGTATGGAATCTGTTAATCAAAATTGAAGACCAAGTATTCTCATATATATACACTTCTCACCAGCTGACAGCATCAAGAACAATTCCACCGACAAAACTAGTCGACAATGCTGAGAACCCAACCAGCAGGCATTGCTGTTAACACAACCAGCAATCGCAAAATAAACCAACAGCTGAATCCTTCAAACAACGCTACACAAAACGGCGTCGCATCAACTTAACCAAACGAAGTCGCATAGAACACGTCATCATATATGTCGACAGCTGATCACCTAAACCAGCAACTGGATAAAATAATGCAACAGATTCCTCAACGGTAAACGTATAACGCGACCACCAGCTGATACCCAAAACGCTGCATTTCAACTAAATAAAAAGGCGTCGCTCAGAACTCATCAGCTGATCTCTAACCACTGCTGATCGCTACGCAAAAGCTGATCTCTCACAACAGCTGAAATTTCTATGTGCTAACCAAAACGACGACGTCGCCACTCCACGCTAGAGGAACTTTGACTAGCATTGACGTCTGAATCCACGTAAGCGCTACTGCTGATTCCTGCCACGTCAGCATTGCTGTTGTTTCTCAACACAACGCCTAAAATGCCAACTGCTGACAGCCTTCACCAAACGCTAAACGACGGCGTACTAATCTCCTGCGACAATATACCAGCTTTCGCCACAAAACCTGATTTCTAATACAAACACCAAATTACGGGGATTTCCAGAATTGCTTTACAACCGATTAATCCAACAATTAATCCTTATAATTCCAGGTCTCTCAATTACACTTCTAAAAGGAGAAACTTTCACGAAAACCAGATCTCCAACATGAGATTCCAAAGGCCTACGCCTTCTGTTCGCATAGCTAGCTTGGAGATCTTGTGCAGCTTTCATACGTTGACGAATTAGATCTACTTGATCTCTCATCTGCTGCACAAATTCTGGAGAAGACAACTGCTTCTCCCCCACTTCTTCCAACAAAATAAGACTAAGAACTAATCTAAAGTTTTCGCAGAGGATTTCAGATTCCGTGACTTCATACAAGTATATTGAGGATTTCAGATTCCATTACGTCATACAAGTGTATTGAAGATTTCAGATTCGGGATTTTTGATTTAAGTTGCATTGACATCTTTGTTGACTATTTGGGAATTAATCAGAACTGACCAGTGTTAAGTATTCATAGATTCGGTTTTTTTTGTTATTGGGTTTATGCTTTCGAATCAGATTTGGTTATTTGGATCAGTTGAGTATTCGGGTCAGTTAATTCGGATATCGGGAACAGTTATTCAGACTTGAGGTCTTTCAGACTTGGCTACAGTAAGAGATCTTTTGTTAGACCAAAGTTTATTCAGACTTGATTCAGAGGCTTTAGTAACAGATTCCGTTATTTTGACTAAGATGGTATAATTCAGTTTCGAGTATTTCAGTTGTGAATAGTATCTACTTAGTTACTTCAGATCTCAGTATTTCAGTAGTGGTGACAGAATGCTCTGTGAGTATATCAGTTTCGAGGACAAATCAGATTTGAGTACAGTACTTTTGCAGATTCTCTAAGCATTCAGATTTGACAAAATTGCAAGAATACTCAAGTGTGAGCTTCGATTCTCTTCAGAAGTTATCAAAGAATTATTTAGAGAGAATCAACGATCAAATTTTATATCGTATAAAAGGCTGGAATTAAGGAGACAAGATCAGAGCTATTTTGGGCAAAATTTCACATTGCGCAGAATGGTTGATTCGATGATTACCCGCTTTGGAATATAAGTCAATTTAGCCCTGACGAGTGCAGTTTACCTTTTGTATGGCATTAATTGAGAATTAAATGCTATGATACGATGAAGATATGCGAAAGAGCTTATCTCTACTGGCTACATTTAATGACCGTTGAAGACAAAGAGTATAAAAGGCTGAAGAATTCAAATGAAGAAATCTTCTGCATCTTTTGCATTTTCTGCTCCTCTACGCTATCAGTGTTTCAAAAAGGTCTCAAATACTCACTTGAATAATTCATTTGCAAAAAAATTCTAAGTCCAGTATTACAACTCGAAGAACAGTCAAGTTTATCCTTCATAGTTTTTAACCTTCGAGTTATTTTCTGGTTTACGTTTGTAAACAGTACTTATTGATAAAAGAACCAGAAGATCTACAGTACTCAATAGCATTGTATTTCATTGTAAAATTTATCTTT
Source organism: Dorcoceras hygrometricum (assembly GCA_001598015.1). Lineage (NCBI taxonomy): Eukaryota > Viridiplantae > Streptophyta > Magnoliopsida > Lamiales > Gesneriaceae > Dorcoceras > Dorcoceras hygrometricum. The sequence continues at coordinate 367,001 of KV020720.1, read as the reverse complement.
GAGTCTGTAAAAGACTTGATGAGTGATGAAGTCTTGAAAATCACATTGATCGTATTCAGCAGTCGTATCTGCTTGTAGTTGAAGTTTCTAGGAGTTCATCTTGAGCGAGGCTCGGTGACTTGGTGTAGATAGAAGCTGTGTGCATCAAAATTCTTCTAGTGGAACCTTCCTGCAAAGGAAGAAGGGGAGACGTAGGATTTGATATCCGAACTTCCATAAACAAACTCTGAACCTTGCACTTTTACTTTACAGTATCGCACTTACATTTTTACTGTTCACTGGTTGATCGACTTCTTTCCGCACATTTATTGTTAGTCGAGAAATCAGATTTCGAACTGAGATACCTCAGATCTGTTAACTCAGATCTGAGTTGAGCAAGACGCTTGTAAAATTATTTTAAAGGTTTTTAAAATTTAAAATACTAAGAGTTCATTCAACCCCCCTCCCTTCTGAAATCTTAAGGCTGTTTTCGGTCCATATTGATCTTATCAATTGGTATCAGAGCATGCGCATCTCAGTTATTGAACAGTCTGTTATTTACGTTCTAAATATTTCAAAATGTCTACCTCACATAACAAGATTCCCATTTTTCGAAGGAGGACTATGATGATTGGAAGATCAGGATGCAAGCGCACTTGCCCGTGCAAGATGATGACATGAGGTATGTCATCACAAATGGTCCCATGAAGATCTTGAAAGCAAACACTGCAATAGCTATAACTGAAGGAGCACCTCAGTGGGTTGAAAAGAATCTACATGAATACACAACTGAGGACAAGAAAAAGGCAAATCTGGACAATGTGACTAAAGATATTCTTTACAAGACGCTGGATAAAAACATGTTTAGCATGATCAAAACCTGTGCCACAGCGAAGGAGATTTGAGAGAAGCTGATTCAAATATGTGAGGACAACTATGAAACCTAGGAGAATAAACTTACTGTGGCCCAACTGAAATATGAGTCTATGAAGATGAAAGATGGAGAGACCATGACTGAGTTTGATGAGCGCTTCAGCAACTGAAATATGAGTCTATGAAGATGAAAGATGGAGAGACCATGACTGAGTTTGATGAGCGCTTCAGTGTTGTTGTGATAGAGCTTACAAGTTTGGGCAAGGAGTACAGCAACCGAGAGTTGGCACTTAAAGTTATGCGAGCGCTGCCTAGGGAATGGGATGTCAAGACAATGGCTATGCGGGAGTCCAAACATCTAAACAATTTGGAGCTTCATGATCTGTTTTCGAACTTGAAGGCATATGAGTTTGAGTTAGAAACAAGATCTGAGGCAAGACCGTCGACATCCCAACCAACTAAAGCTCTTGCTGCAACAACTTCAGAACAGTTCTCACCAAGAAAAACTGCCGAACAACTCAACAATGATGCAATGTCCCTATTCATCAAGAAGTTTGGAAAATTCCTGAGAAGATCCTATAACCCTTCTTTCTCTTACAATAATGCTAACAAATCTGAAAAATTATCTACTGATATGAATTGTTAAAAATGTGGTCGTCCAGGTCACTTTGCTGCAGATTGTAATAGGCCAAATAAGGAGGACAGACCTAAAAGAGATGAGAATAAGGAAGATAGATCCAAGGAAAGATCAAAAGACAGAAGGATGAGGACAAGATCTGACAAAAGGCCCAACATAAAAAATGATAGAAAAGTGCTTGTTGCAGAAGAAAGCAACAAAAACTGGAAGATTCAGACTCCGATTCTTCATCCAGTAGCTCTTCATCAAGCGATAGTGAACAGGAGGAAGTTCATTGTCTGATGGCTAATCAATATTCTGATGACGAGGTATTTCACTTCTCAAACATTGAATTTACACATGAGGACCCAATCAACGCACTCAATGAAGTGGTCCATGAGTACAAGAAGCTTTCTCAAACATTCGAGGAAGTCAAAGCTTAAAACATGGATTTGAGAAATAGTTCAGTGGAACCAAGCACTGTTCAACTTGGTGAAACTGACAGTTTACAAATCGAGTTGAGTAAGCTGAAGACTGAGAATGAATCATTGAGATTAAGATCCTGTGAGCTCGAATCTAAAAAAGAGAGGTTAAATCTGGTGATGAGCTCCTGGACCGAGTCTTCTGTTTCTCTAAGCAAGCTGCATGAAACTCAAAAGCCATTAAATGATAAATCTGGATTAGGTTTCAATGTTGGTGAAAGCAGCTCCGGAGAGACCTGTATTCAGTCAAATCTAGCATATGACAAGTTCAAAAAGATGAATTTTGTCAAAGCCAGTGTGATACATGATACATGATACATGCGAGTCTGTGAGGTATGATGACCAGATCTTGGGGAAACTGAATCAGAAAGGGAAAAGCTGGTATTGGCTACATCAGACCTGAGAACTCTAGGTCTAGTTGGCTAAAGAATAGACTTGACAAGGAAAAGGCAAAATCTGGATCCTAGTAGTTTGTTCAGAACCAACAAAGACGTGGTTCTAAGAAGGTCAAATCTGAATGGAGAAAGATTCAGCCTCGAAGAGATCTGAATGTTCAAATTACCAAACCAAAGCTCAACAGATCTTACCATATTCCTGCACACACCCTTATGGACTTTCATACTGGGAAAACTGTTAAGGTAATTCAAGTATGGGTCCCGAAAGGGGTAATCCGATCTGGACCCAAGTAAAATTGGGTACCAAAATTTGTTTTCGTGATTGCGGGACAACAGGTGCAATGCTGGAGATGAGTCAATCATATGGTACCTTGATAGTGGTTGTGCACGACACATGACTGGAATGTTAGAGTAGATGCCCAACTAGCCAACTTGTGGCGTGTGGGTTTATAGACTCTTGTATATGACAATCTTTATATATGATATTCGCATTTATCCATATGGCATTCTTTACTTTCATTGTGTGTATGATGATTTACAATTGCGTTGAGTAAAGACCTAGAATGCACTAAAGTGTATGTTAGATGTGATAGTGGGTATGACGGCTATCATGAAACACATCTAATAGTCACTGTGTATTCTGAACTGTTCCTAGTCGATTGGGCCGTCAAAATGAGGATAAGCCCGCCCGAGTTCGAGACTAGTATTTGCGATGCGAAGTACCATGTTTCATTGGTAGGGAGCATTGTGATGTTCTGAGCATGCAGATAGATAGTGACCTGGTGATCTATCGAACTACCCTCCTTCGGACTTTCCAAGTGGTTACCATTTGTCGAGTGGATAAGTCCGAGGTCTTGGTTGTACTGATTAGTCCTCACGACTCGAAACGTCATTGAGACTCTACATGATAGGCGTCTCACTTTGACCCGTTTGCCGACTCACTTGGGGTCGTAAGGCATCGGGATAGGGAGCATTGTGATGTTCTGAGCATGCAGATAGATAGTGACCTGGTGATCTATCGAACTACCCTCCTTCGGACTTTCCAAGTGGTTACCATTTGTCGAGTGGATAAGTCCGAGGTCTTGGTTGTACTGATTAGTCCTCACGACTCGAAACGTCATTGAGACTCTACATGATAGGCGTCTCA
>KV020720.1:305645-317591 GCA_001598015.1 Dorcoceras hygrometricum | reverse complement strand
CTCAGTATGTGTTTGGATCTTTGGTGAGACCTGGGCTCCTTTGCTTGCGCAACGGCACCCGTGTTGTCGCAGTACTCCGGGACTGGACCAACTCCATTAGGAATGACGCCCAACTCTTGGACGAAATTCCTTATCCAAACGGCCTCCTTAGCAGCAGCTGATGCTGCGATGTACTCAGCCTCAGTGGTTGAATCCGCGATGGTGTCTTGCTTGGAACTCTTCCAAGAGACAGCACCACCATTGAGCGTTAATACAAATCCAGAGGTTGATTTCGAATCATCCACATCACACTGGAAGCTAGAATCAGTGTAGCCTTCCAGTTTCAGTTCACCACCCCCATAGACCATTATCATATTCTTAGTCCTTCGCAAGTACATAAGAATATCCTTCACAGCCTTCCAATGCAATTGGCCGGGTTTGGCCTGGTAGCGGCTCTTGACTTCGAATCATCCATGTCACACTGGAAGCTAGAATCAGTGTAGCCTTCCAATTTCAGTTCACCACCCCCATAGACCATGAACATATTCTTAGTCCTTCGTAAGTACTTAAGAATATCCTTCACAGCCTTCCAATGCAATTGGCCGGGGTTGGCCTGGTAGCGGCTCGTGACACTCAGAGCATATGCGACATCCGGTCTAGTTAAGATAATGCCATACATAATACTACCTATTGCCGAGGCATATGGCACACGTGTCATACTCTCTATCTCTTCATCAGTCTTCGGACACATAGACTTAGATAGAGTGACCCCGTGGCACATAGGTAGGTGTCCTCTCTTGGACTCTTCCATAGAGAACCTCTTAATTATGGTATCGATGTAGGTAGCTTGGGTGAGTCCGAGCATCCGTTTCGATCTATCCCGATAGATCTGTATTCCAAGAATATAGGATGCTTCACCCATGTCCTTCATCGAAAATCTACTAGACAACCATACTTTAGTTGACTACAACATTCCTACATCATTCCCAATGAGTAGAATGTCATCAACATAAAGTACGAGGAATGTCACAGCGCTCTTGACTACCTTCTTATATACACATGGCTCCTCGGGATTCTTGATGAAACCAAATTCCTTAATTGTTTCATCGAATCTCAGGTTCCAACTTCGTGATGCTTGTTTGATACCGTAGATCGATCTCTGAAGCTTGCATAACTTATGCTCGCTTCCAACAGATGTGAAACCCTCAGGCTGCGTCATATAGATCTCTTCCTTAATGTTTCCATTAAGGAACACTATTTTCACATCCATTTGCCATATCTCATAGTCGTACCATGCGGCTATGGCTAATAAGATTCTAATTGACTTGAACATTGCGACTGGCGAGAAGGTTTCATAATAGTCAACACCTTGTCTTTGAGTGTAACCTTTCGCGACCAGTCGTGCCTTGTAGGTCATTACCTTACCATCAGGCCCAAGTTTCCTCTTGTATACCCATTTGCACCCAATAGGAACAATTCTTTCGGGAGGGTTAACAAGAGTCCAAACTGGTTCGCAGGCATTGAGTCAAACTCAGACTTCATTGCTTCAAGCCACAAATTAGAATCTGCATCGGAAATTGCCTCCTTGAAAGTTCTTGGATCAGATCCAACAACTTGATCACCTTGATCATCTTCAAGGTGAAAACCATATCTCTCAGGAGCCCTAGGAACCCTTTCGGATCTCCTAGGTGCGACCATTTCTGGTACTGGCTTTGGAGGCACTGGAGATTCACTTGGTACTTCAGTTGGTTCTCGAACCTATTCGAGTTCTACTATCTTGCCTTTTCTATCAAGTAGAAATTCCCTTTCAATAAAGGTGGCATTTCTAGAAACAAACACTTGTGTTTCGCTGGGATAGTAGAAGTAGTATCCAATGGAATTCTTTTGATACCCAATGAAGTAGCATAAGATGGATCTCGTATCCAGCTTATCTCCCACTGTCTGCTTCACGTAAGTAGGACATCCCCAAATCCTCATGTATGAGTACTTGGGTGGTTTGTCCATCCATATCTCATATGGAGTCTCATCCACTGCCTTGGTGTGGACATTGTTCAACAACATTAGCTCCGTTTCGAGCGCATAGCCCCAAAACGAGGTAGGAAGTTCAGTGAAGCTCATCATAGATCGAACCATGTCCAACAAGGTCCGATTACGACGCTCCGCTACACCATTGAGCTGTGGTGTGGCCGAAGGGGTCCACTGTGCGAGAATCCCATTCTCTTTCAGATAGTCTTGAAATTCAGCACTTAAGTTTTCACCACCTCGATCAGATCGAAGTGCTTTAATACTTTTTCCTAGTTGATTTTCTACTTCAGCCTTGAATTCTTTGAACCTTTCAAAGGATTCAGACTTGTGCTTCATTAAGTACAAGTACCCATACCTAGAGTAATTGTCGGTAAAGGTGATGAAGTATGTGTGATCGTATTTAGTACCAATACTAAACGGGCCGCACACATCAGTATGGATCAAATCCAATACGCCTTGAGCACGCTCACCCTTTCCCTTGAAGGGTTGCTTAGTCATCTTTCCCTTGAGACAAGACTCACAAGTCGGTAGGGAGTTAATGTCTGACAGATCAAACATGTCACTCCTAACTAACTTGTTCATCCTACTTAGAGAAACATGACCTAGCCTAGCGTGCCAAAGTTGTGCTGGGTTCAAGTTATCGTGTTTCCTTTTAATCGTCATTGTATGTGCTTCGACATCGTGAGTTGGAACGTCTTTTAATTTTAAGGTGTATAAATCTTTTTAGCGTTCCTCAATTCCAATTAAACATTCATTCTTGTAAATATTGCAAATAGAATTAGCAAACATACAAGAATATCCATCACTATCAAGCATAGGAATAGAAATAATGTTTTTAATCAATTCAGGAACAAACAAAATGTTTCTCAATAACAACTTAAAATCAGAATACAGAAATAAATAAACATCTCCTATAGCTACTGCAGCAACTCTTGCTCCATTGCCAAGCCTCAAGTGGGTCTCACCCTCTCTAAGACGTCGGCTTCTTGTCATCACCTGCAAATCATTGCAGATATGAGATCCACATCCGGTATCAAGTACCCAAGAAGTCGAACTAAGAGACATATTTATTTCAATATAGAACATACCTTTCGCAGTTCGCAACTGCTCGAGGTACTCCTTGCAGTTCCTCCTCCAATGCCCAGGCTTGTGGCAGTGGTGGCAAACATCCTCATGCTTGTTTGGCTTGGAAGCCTTTGCCTTTGGCTTCTTGGTGGGCTTTTCCTCCTTCGAAGGGGCAGAACGCTTCTTACCCTTGCGTCTGGGCCCCTTTGCCTTTGGCTTCTTGGTGGGCTTTTCCTCCTTCGAAGGGGCAGAACGCTTCTTCCCTTGCGTCTGGGCCCCTTCTTCGTAGAGGAAGAAGAGCCCATAAGGAGGACGGGCTTGTCCTTCTTTATGGTTCCTTCGAACACTACAAGCATGTTAACCACCTCTTCAAGGGTGGCTGCCAGCTTGTTCATGTTGAAGTTGACCACAAAAGGGTCCAATGCAGCAGCCAGTGAGAGGAGAAGCACGTCCACAGACAGCTCATGTGGAATTGTGATATCAAGGCCCGACAGCTTTTCAACGAGCCCAATCATACGAACCCAATGCTCGTGGACCGAAGTCCCATCGTGCATGCGGCTCGTCATAAGCTCCTTGACAGCCGTGAACCTCTCATGTCGAGAGTTCTCCCCATACAGTTCTTTGAGATGAAAAAGTATGTCAGCAGCATACTTCGTCTTCTCAAAGCGCCGCTGCATTTCGTTCGACATCGATGCCATCACATAGCATCGAGTCTTAAGCTCGTCGTCCCGCCATTGTTTAAGCGTAATCAGCTCCTCACGGCTGATATCAGCAGGGGTTTCCTCCGGAGGGCTCTTGTCTATCGTATAGAGGAGCTTCTCCGAAGCCAACACAATGTTGAGGTTGTGGAGCTAGTCTTGGTAGTTCAGACCGGTGAACTTGTTGCTATCAAGTATAGCAGCGAGCAGGTTTTTCATCGAAACCATTATATAAGCAGTAATACTGAAAAGAAAACAGACAATCATCACTAACTATATAAAATAATCGCTAAGACATAAAACAAGGTCGTTAAGTTTTATGAATTATCCTCCCACTATTTTAACGATTTCACCACCCTCTAATGAAATCGAGAAAGCAAGTTTCTTTAGTGGGTACACGGAGCCCAATCAAGCGATCATGGACCCGAATAATATCAGCCATCCATGACCCCCAAAAGGTAGTTTCCGATTGCAACCGGTGCAACCTCCATGTATTCACCTCACGTCCAGTAAGGGCCCAATAATATGACGTCGTTTACTATCACGTGTCAAGATGACCCATCAATGTTGAGTCGTGAATGACGGTCTCCTTAACGTCCCCAATAATATGAGCCAACGTTAAAGGGAGTTCCAACCGAGTCACAACAATTGTCAATGGCGTGGACAGCTTTCCGGCATACATGACCCCCTCAATAATATGAGCCGGGCCATGTATACGGGTAGCATCGGCGTACACCCATTGTTGATGGAAGGTAGGGATAATTTAAACAAATTTAAATTTCCTTTAGTTTATCGAATAAACATTTATCTTGATATTAGTTTTAAATCTTATTTAAAACGAGGGATTTTATTTTTGAAAAATTTGGTCTCATGCAAATATTTTAAATCATATTTAAACATGCGGATTCAACTAACTATATATCACATATATATAAACATTGGGATGATCGATCGTGAGAGCTATGCGGTCTGTGGTTGCCAGCCACGGACCTGGGTCCAATCCTAGGGGTAATGCAACATGCAATGCAATCCTATTACAATGCTTCCGGTTTTACAGATCTTCGGTCTTCAATATCTTTGATCGTCATTGTCCACCGTCTTCGGATGTCCTCCCACTAAATCTAGTAATTTACATTTAAATATACCATGACATATAAGGGATACATTATTCAAGGGGTGGGAACGGGCCACAAACAGGCCCACTTAAAATGATAATCAATAATATTTACAAACCAAAATCATAAAAACCTATCTCATACACCTAACAAATTGGGCACGACTCTCGATCATCCCAATCATGTAGATAATCTAATTAACATGCATAAATTTAAATAATCAAATTATTTATCCACAAAATCATTATTTAATTACGAAATCGCATTTTATAAATAAAATCGTATTTTGTCGATAAAATCAAATTTTAATCAACAAAATCATATTTAATTTATAAAATCATATTTCAAAATTAAAATCGTATTTCGCAATTTTAATTGTATCAAATTGGGCTTAAAACAATCCTAGGCCCAAAAATCTCAAAATTTCAAAATCGCCTCCTGCATCAGTGTCGCACAACCAGTCCGCTAAGGGGAAGCAACCGGTCGGCCAGCGTGCGCAACCAGCGCAAGCAATGATCGGCCAACGCGCAACAATTTGGGCGGCCATCGCGCCCTCCGTCGTGCGAAACAGCGTCCAGCCATGGCGCAACAATTGCGCAACACCACAGGCCACCGTGAGCCTTCCGTCGTGCATCCAGCAGCGCAACAGCTTGCGCGGAGTAGCACGCAACCGCCCGGCCGTGATGCGCGACAAGCGCGCATCGCGTGCGCATAGCGCGCGGGGAGGGTTGGTTGCCGGCGGCCATCAAGAAAAATTAATTTTTGTTCAATCGATTCAATCTGAAATTTCAAGATTAGATACAATATGGCACAATTGTTTTGAAGGATCCGAGCCAAAGCTCTGATACCAGTGTTGGGGAACCGTGGCGGATCCGGATCCCGTCTCCCGGCGAGGCAGTTGAAGAACAAAATTTAGGCCGGGAAAAGTTCAATAAAATTATGTAAAAAACACAATATGAACCATTCATAGGGTGTTTCTCGGGGTGTTACCTTGCTGGCGTCTTGGCGCCTGGCTCCGACCAAATTCGCGAGGAAACCGGCACTTTACGGTAGGCGACTGTAGATTACGTCAATCAGGTCCACGATCGGAAGGGAGACTCCTTCGTCAGCCTGCACTAGAAGGCCTGACGAGATCGGCACGGACGAAAACTCCTCGAAAAGTTTGCCGGAACAAATTCCGGCGAGGCAAGGCAAGGCGGCGGCGCGTGCAACCGGCGGCGGCCGTGAGGTATGTGATGAGGAGAGGCGGCGCACTTAGATGCTAGGGTTAGGGTTATTGTGTTGTGATGATGAGTTATGAAGCCCTTAAGTCTAATTAAATAGACTAGTGATAAACTTGGACCGGCCCAACGGGCCTGGGTCCAACGTATGAACATTCGGTTCATCCCTATCACCGTGACTTTATCATAACTCCGATCGCCGATCAGATCGGACAGATCGACTCAGTTTCCAAAACTGAATACTATGATCTGAAAAACCATTTTTCAGAACCCCAGTGCAAAATGACCGTTTTGCCGCTCAACAGCGGGAAATTACGATTTGACCCCTGTTGACTTTTAGGAAGTCGCACTCCCCAAAATCCTCCTCAAGTGCTCAACACATTGAGCTTAGTTTCCATGCGGGAATCTCGAATCCAGTACTTGTGTGACCCTCAATGGTTCAGGGATACAGCTAGCCGTGGGCCCACAACCATTGTGGCTCCGGAATCACAATTCCGGACTTGCCCATCGGATCATGGTAATAGCGTCTAGCAACATCGCCCCATGATCCCCTAGGTATCACTGATAGTGCCTGCAAGAACCAGTTGGTTGTGGTTAGCGTACAGTACGGTCCTTTCAATCCATATATCCCGATCAGATCAACGACCATTGGCGTGGGCCCACAACCATTGTGGCTCCGGAATCACAATTCCGGACTTGCCCATCGGATCATGGTAATAGCGTCTAGCAACATCGCCCCATGATCCCCTAGGTATCACTGATAGTGCCTGCAAGAACCAGTTGGTTGTGGTTAGCGTACAGTACGGTCCTTTCAATCCATATATCCCGATCAGATCAACGACCATTGGTAAATCGAGAGTCGTTATAGATCCGATAGCTATGCATACATCTTGGAGATCGAGTACTGACATCGCGAGTGTAACTAGGTAACCCATTTACCTAAAAAACTTCTAGTACTCTGGTCAGATATTTATACACTATTATCCCCTCAAATAGCATAGGATATCCACGCATTTCTGCGAGCGGTGGATCCTCGACAACGATGCATCGACTCCTACATGCATCGGGGTATCACCCAATCCCGCCGCCTAATGACCCCAAGTGAGTCGGCAAACGGGTCAAAGTGAGACGCCTATCATGTAGAGTCTCAATGACGTTTCGAGTCATGAGGACTAATCAGTACAACCAAGACCTAGGACCTATCCACTCGACAAATGGTAACCACTTGGAAAGTCCGAAGGAGGGTAGTTCGATAGATCACCAGGTCACTATCTATCTGCATGCTCAGAACATCACAATGTTCCCTACCAATGAAACATGGTACTTCGCATCGCAGATACTAGTCTCGAGCTCGGGCGGCCTTATCCTCATTTTAAAGGCCCAATCGACTAGGAACTAATTCAGAATACACAGTGACTATTAGATGTGTTTCATGATAAGCGTCATACCCACTATCACATCTAACATACACTATAGTGCATTCTAGGTCTTTACTCAACGCAATTGTTAATCATCATACAACACAATGAAAGTAAAGAATGCAATACATAAAATGCGAATATCATATAAAGATCATTTCATACAAGAGTCTATAACCCACACGCCACAAGTTGGCTAGTTGGGCATCTACTCTAACAGCGCGATGGGACTTCGGTCCGCGAGCATGGGGTTCGTATGATTGGGCTCATTGAGAAGCTAGTGGGACTTGCTATCACGCTTCCACATGAGCTGTCTGTGGATCTGTTTCTCCTCTCACTCCCTGCTGCATTCGACCCCTTTGTGGTCAACTTTAACATGAACAAGCTGGAAGCCACCCTTGAAGAGGTGGTGAACATGCTTGTCGTGTACGAGGGGACCATAAAGAAGGACAAGCTCTTCCTCCTTATGGGCTCTTCTTCCTCTGCGAAGAAGGGGCCCAAACGCAAGGGTAAGAAACGTTCTGCCCCTGTGAAGGAGGAACAGCCCACCAAGAAGCCAAAGGCAAGGACTTCAAAGCCAAATAAATCTGAGGATGTTTGCCACCACTGCCACAAGCCTGGGCACTGGAGAAGGAACTACAAGGAGTACCTCGAGCAGTTGCGAACTGCAAAAGGTATGTTCTACATTGAAATAAATATGTCTCTTAATTCTACTTCTTGGGTACTTGATATAGGATGTGGTCTCATATCTGCAATGCTTTGCAGGTAATGACAAGAAGTCGGCGTCTTAGAGAGGGTGAGATCCACTTGAGGCTTGGCAACGGACCAAGGGTTGCTGCTGTAGCTATAGGAGATGTTTATTTATTTCTGTCTTCAAATTTTAAGTTGTTATTGAGAAACGTTATATTTGTTTCCGAATTGATAATTAACATCATTTCTGTTTCTATGCTTGATAGTGATGGATATTCTTGTCATTTTGATAATTTGATTTTCAATATATACAAGAGTGAATGTTTGATTGGAATTGGGGAACGCGAAAACGATCTATACACCTTAAAATTAAAAGAAGTTCCAACTCGCGATGTGGAAACACATACAACAACTGTTAAAAGGAAAAACGATAGCTTGAACCCGGAACAACTTTGGCACGCTAGGCTAGGTCATGTTTCCTTGAATAGGATGAACAAGTTGGTTAGGAGTGACATGTTTGATATGTCAGATATTAACTCCCTATCGACTTGTGAGTCTTGTCTCAAGGGAAAAATGACTAAACAACCCTTTACGGGCAAGCCTTAACGTGCTCAAGGCCTATTGGATTTGATCCAGACTGATGTGTGTGGTCAACATAGCATTGGTACTAAGTACGGTCACACATACTTCATCACCTTTGCCGATGATTACTCTAGGTATGGGTACTTGTACTTAATGAAGCACAAGTCTGAATCCTTTGAAAAGTTCAAAGAATTCAAGGCTGAAGTAGAAAATCAATTGGGGAAAAGTATCAAAACACTTTGATCCGATCGAGATGGAGAATACTTAAGTTCCGAATTTCAAGACTATCTTAAAGAGAATGGGATTCTCTCACAGTTGACCCCTCCGGCCACACCACAACTCAATGGTGTAGAGGAGCGTCGTAATCGAACCTTGATGGACATGGTTCGATCTATGATGAGTTTCACTGAACTTCCTACCTCGTTTTGGGGTTATGAGCTCCAAACGGCGGAAATGTTATTGAACAATGTCCACGCCAAGGCAGTGAATAAAACTCCGTATGAGATATGGATGGCAAGCCGCCCAAATAATCATACTTGAGGATTTGGGGAGTCCTGCTTATGTGAAGCAGACAGTGGGAGATAAGCTGTATAATAGATCCATCTTATGTTACTTCATTGGGTATCCAAAGAATTCTATTGGATACTGCTTCTACTATCCCAATGAAACAAAAGTGTTTGTTTCTAGAAATGCCACCTTTCTCGAAAGGGAGTTTCTACTTGATAGAAAAGGCAAGATAGTAGAACTCGAAGAGGTTCGAGAACCATCTGAAGTACCAAGTGAATCTCCCGCACCACAAGAGACAATACCAGAAATGGTCGCACCTAGGAGATCTGAAAGGGTTCCTAGGGCTCCTGTTAGATATGGTTTACTCTTTGAAGATGATCAAAGTGATCAAACTATTGGATGTGATCCAACAACTTTCAAGGAGGCAATTTCCGATGCTGATTCTAATTTGTGGCTTGAATCAATGCAATCTGAGATTGACTCGATGCATTCAAACCAAGTTTGGACTCTTGTTAATCCTCCCGAAGGAATAGTTCCAATTGTGTGTAAATGGACATACAAGAAAAAATTTGGGCCTGATGGAAAAGTACTGACCTACAAGGCACGACTGGTCGTGAAAGGTTACACTCAAAGGCAAGGTGTTGACTATGATGAAACCTTTTCACCAGTCGCAATGTTCAAGTCAATTAGAATCCTACTAGCCATAGCCGCATGGTACGACTATGAAATATGGCAAATGGATGGGAAAACTGAGTTCCTTAATGGAAACATTAAGGAAGAGATCTATATGACGCAACCTAAAGGTTTCACATCTGTAGGAAGTGAGCATAAAGTATGAAAACTTCAGAGATCGATCTACGGTCTCAAAAAAACATCGAGAAGTTATAACCTGAGATTTGATGAAACAATTAAGGAATTTGGTTTCATCAAGAATCCCGAGGAGCCATGTGTATATAACAAGGTAGTTAAAAATGCTGTGACATTCCTTGTACTTTACGTGGATGACATTCTACTCATTGGGACTGATGTAGGAATGTTGCAGTCAACTAAAGTGTCGTTGTCTAGTAGATTCTCGATGAAGTACATGGTTGAAGCATCGTACATTCTAGGAATACAGATCTATAGAGATAGTCAGAGATCGATCTACGGTCTCTAAAAAAACATCGAGAAGTTATAACCTGAGATTTGATGAAACAATTAAGGAATTTGGTTTCATCAAGAATCCCGAGGAGCCATGTGTATATAACAAGGTAGTTAAAAATGCTGTGACATTCCTTGTACTTTACGTGGATGACATTCTACTCATTGGGACTGATGTAGGAATGTTGCAGTCAACTAAAGTGTCGTTGTCTAGTAGATTCTCGATGAAGTACATGGTTGAAGCATCGTACATTCTAGGAATACAGATCTATAGAGATAGATCGAAAAGGATGCTCGGACTCACCCAAGCCTCCTACATCGACACCATACTTAAGAGGTTCTCTATGGAAGAGTCCAAGAGAGGACACCTACCTATGTGCCACGGGGTCACTCTATCTAAGTCTATGTGTCCAAAGACTGATGAGGAGATAGAGAGTATGACACGTGTGCCATATGCCTCGGAAATAGGTAGTATTATGTATGGCATGATCTCAACTAGACCGGATGTCGCATATGCTCTGAGTGTCACGAGCCGCTACGAAGACAACCGCGGCAAAATGCATTGGAAGGCCGTGAAAGATATTCTTAAGTACTTACGAAGGACTAAGAATATGTTCATGGTCTATGGGGGTGGTGAACTGAAATTGGAAGGCTACACTGATTCTAGCTTCCAATGTGACGTGGATGATTCGAAGTCAACCTATGGATTTATATTCATGCTCAATGGTGGTGCTGTCTCTTGGAAGAGTTACAAGAAAGACACCTTCGCGGATTCAACCACTGAGGCTGAGTACATCGCAGCATCAGCTGCTGCTAAAGAGGCGGTTTGGATAACGAATTTTGTCCAAGAGTTGGGCGTAATCCCTGAAGGAGTTGGTCCAGTCACGGTGTACTGCAACAACACGGGTTCCGTTGCGCAAGCAAAGGAACCTAGGTCTCACCAAAGATCCAAAAACATACTGATGAAATACCACATAATCCGGGATATTGTGGCAAGAGGTGACATATCAGTCGAGAGAGTCGCCTCTGCAGACAACATTGCTGATCCGCTTACGAAGCCCTTGCCAGGACCGTTGTTTGAAAAACATCGCGAAACAATGGGACTGCGTCTGATGAGTAGTTGGCTTTAGGGCAAGTGGGAGATTGTTAGAGTAGATGACCAACTAGCCAACTTGTGGCGTGTGGGTTCTTATTGACTCTTTGTATAACCTTTTTTATTTATGAAATTCGTATTCTTTTATGGCATTCTTTATCTTCATTATTTTATAATGTTAACAATTGTGTTGGATAAAGACCTAGAATGCACCATAGTGTATGTTAGATGTGATAGTGGATATGATGGCTATCATGAAACACATCTAATAGTCACTGTGTATTCTGAATCGTTCCTAGTCGATTGGGCCGTTCAAAATGAGGATAAGGCCGCCCGAGCTTGAGACTAGCATCTGCGATGTGAAGTACCATGTTTCATTGGTAGGGAACATTGTGATGTTCTGAGCATGCAGAT
>KV020720.1:275883-298294 GCA_001598015.1 Dorcoceras hygrometricum | reverse complement strand
AGACTAGTATCTGCGATGCGAAGTACCATGTTTCATTGGTAGGGGACATTGTGATGTTCTGAGCATGCAGATAGGTAGTGACCTGGTGATCTATCGAACTACCATCCTTCGGACTTTCCAAGTGGTTACCATTTGTCGAGTGGATAAGTCCGAGGTCTTGGTTGTACTGATTAGTCCTCACGACTCGAAACGTCATTGAAACTCTAAATGATAGGCGTCTCACTTTGACCCGTTTTCCGACTCACTTGGGGTCATAAGGCGTCGGGATTGGGTGAGACCCCGATGCATGTAGGAGTCGATGCATCGTTGTCGAGGATTCACCGCTCGCAGACATGCGTGGATATCCTATCCTATCTGAGGGGATAATAGTGTATAAATCTCTGGCCAGAGTACTAGAAGTTTTTTAGGTAAATGCGTTTACCTAGTTACACTCGCGATGTCACTATTCGATCTCCAAGATGTATGCATAGCTATCGGATCTATAGCGACTCTCGATTTACCAATGGTCGTTGATCTGATCGGGATATATGGATTTAAAGGACCGTAGTGTACGCTAACCAAGACCAACTGGTTCTTGCAGGCAATATCAGTGATACCTAGGGGATCATGGGGCGATGTTGCTAGACGCTTTACCATGATCCGATGGGCAAGTCCGGAATTATGATCCGGAGCCACAATGGTTGTGGGCCCACGGCTAGCTGTATCCCTGAACCATTGAGGGTCACACAAGTACTGGATTCGAGATTCCCGCACGGATACTCAGCTCAATGTGTTGAGCATGAGAAGATGATTTTGGGGAGTGCGACTTCCTAAAAGTCAACAGGGGTCAAACCGGGGTTTCCCGCTGTTGAGGGGCAAAACGGTCATTTTGCACTGGGGTTCTGAAAAACGGTTTTTCAGATCATAGTGTTTAGTTTTGGAAACTGAATCGATCGGTCCGATCTGATCGGCGATCGGAGTTACGATGAAGTCTCGGTGGTGGAGATGAACTGAATGTTCATCGTTGGACCTGGGCCCGTTGGGCCGGTCCAAGTCCAACACTTAAGTCTATTTAATTAGACTTAAACCTAGACTTAACATAACACTTGTTACAACAAAAGACACTCTAACCCTAAACCTAGATTTCAACCGCCGCCCCTCTCCTCTCTACAAGCCGCCGCCGCCGCCGCCTCTTCGCCGGAATTTGTTCCGGCCAATTCGACGAGGAGAATCTGTCCGCGCAGATCTCGTCATGCCTTCTAGTGCAGGGTGACGAAGGAGTCTCGTATCCGGTCGTGGATCGGATTGGCGATATCTACCGCAATCTACCGTGAAGAGCCGACGTTATTGTAACTACGGTTGGAGCCAGGAACAAGTGCCAGCAAGGTAGTGTTTTGAACACCCTATGTATGACATAATTGTTTTGTATTAATCGTGTATGACATAATTGTTTTGTATTAATCGTATTGATCGTCTCGCGGATGTTTATTTTCTGTTCTTCCGCTGCCTCGCCGGGGGGCGTGATCCGGATACCCAACATAGAGAACATTGTGATGTTCTGAGCATGCAGATGGATAGTGACCTGGTGATCTATCGAACTACCCTCGTTCGGACTTTCCAAGTGGTTACCATTTTTCGAGTGGATAAGTCCGAGGTCTTGGTTTTACAGATTAGCCTCATTACTCGAAACGTCATTGAGACTCTATGTGATAGGTGCTTCACTTTGACCCGTTTACCGACTTAGTTGGGGTCATCAGGTGGCGGGATTGGGTGATGTCCCGATGCATGTAGGAGTCGATGCTTCGTTGTAGAGAATTCACCGCTCGCATATGTGCGTGGATATCCTATGCTATCTCAGGAGATAATAGTGTGATAAATCTCGGGCCAGAGTACTATATGTATTTTAGGTACATGGGTTTACCTAGTAACAATGCGATGTCACTATTTGATCTCCGAGATGTATGTATGGTTATTGGATCTCTAGCGACTCTCGATTTACCAATGGTCGTTGATCTGATCGTGATATATGTGTTGAAAGGACCGTAATGTACGCTAACCATGACCGACTGGTTCTTGCTGGCACTATCAGTGATACCTAGGGAATCATGGGGCGATGTTGCTAGGCTCTTTACCATGATCCGATGGGTCAGTCCGAAATTTTGATTTCGGAGTCGCAATTGTTGTGGGCCCACGGCTAGCTGTATCCCTGAACCATTGAGGGTCACACAAGTACTGGCTTCTCGATTCGTGCACGGAAATTGAGCTCAATTTGTTGAGCATAGGAGGAGGAAGGATGGAAGTGCGACTTCCTGAAGGTCAATAGGGGTCAAAATGCAGTTTCCCTAAAGTTTGGGCTAGTTTGACTATCCTTGAAACTTGGAGGGGCTAAACTGCAATTTTGGAATAGGTGGTCTGAAAAATTGTTTTTTCATCATAATACTCAGTTTTGTAAACTGCGTAGATCGGTCCGATCTGATCATCGATCGGGATTATGATGAAGCCACAGTGATAGAAATGAACCGAATGTTCATACGGGGCTGGGCCTGACCCCGGCCCATTGGGCCAGTTCAAGCCCATCACACCTCTATATATATATGAGTGTGCCCTAGGGTTTGAATACAACACTACACTCCAAACCCTAGACATAATCTCCCCTCTCCTTCCTCTCCCACTCTCGGCCGCCGCCTCCTCCACGCGCCGCCGTCCGCCGCCGCGTGCCGCCACCTGTCGTGATTGGACTTGTTCCGACTGCCTCGACGAGGAGATTCCGTCCGTGATAAATTCGTCACGATTTCTAGTGCAGACTGACGAAGGTATCGTGATTTCAATCGTGGACCGGATTAGGAGAACGACAACCGCCAACCGTTGAAGTGCCAATTTCCTCGTGAAATTGGTCGGAGCCAGGCGCCTAGAAGCAGCAAGGTACCAAATCTAAACACCCTATGGATGTTTATTTATTATTATTGTTATGTATTGACCGTTCCCGGTGCAAAATTTTTAAATCTTCCGGTGCGCCACGGGAGCGGGATCCGGATTCGCCGCTGCGCCAACATATAGATTCAGTTCTTCCAGAACCTAGTGTACAGACTTCACCAGTTGTAGATAGTGCATCAGTTCCTACAGATTTCGCTAGTATTTCTCCGAGAAATTCAGATATCTCCTTGCCTTCTCCGCATCAGAGTCCATCTACTGATTCCTCCATGCATTTTGATACAGCAGACATTCCTTTGGGCACTGACACTGCTGTTGAACAGACTCCTGTACCTTCTACTATTGCTCCTGCTACGAATATCAATGAAAAATTTGCACAGCTTCGGACTTCTATTTCTGAGCTTTCTGTCAAGAAGCTGCGAACACAAAGCAAAATTGGCGATCTCCAGAATGTTATCTTTTCAAAGATCGATACTCGCGAGAAAGCTGCTGTCGAGGCTCGTATTGAACAAGACCAATCATTCGAGGCCTTATTAAAAATCTTTGGCAGGGAGTTCAAACTGACACAGCTGCCTTATTGATTGAATTTCATGAATTTAAGAAGGCAGTTCGCACTCAAAATGCTTTCTTACAGATTGATTTGGCAGATATTCGTAAAGAAGTCAAGGATCTCAAAGCTGATTTATCTAAGTAATTCGATGACAAATTGGCTGTTATTCGCAATGATCTACTGGAGTTCTGTGTGGAAACACAGGGACAATTAGCTTCCCTTGGTACTAATCTTGCTGAACTCATAGCCTTTGTCACTAAAGGGGGAAGTGAGTAGAAGCCATGGCCGAGGTCAGCCTCCTCCTGGAGATGGTGTTGGTAGTGGTAGTAGGAGTGAGACTTCGAGAAAAAGAAGAAGCAGTGGATCTAGGCAGAAAAGTTTGAGATACTGGCTAAATGAATAGATCTGAATATGGATTGTTACGAGTTTCTAGTTTTTCAGTTCTTGTACAAATCTTTTGTACTGTGCTTCTTATAGAATATATATAAGCAGATTTGGAGCAATGTTTTGTAGTCTCTTTTAAGTCAAAGGCTGCTAAGTTTTGTCATCACCAAAAAAGGGGGAAATTGTTAAGATAAAATTTATAAGTTTTGGTGATAACAAAATAATACTAAGAACTGATCTTAAGTTTTCGCAGAGGATTTCAGATTCCGTGACGTCATACAAGTATATTGAGGATTTCAGATTTTGTGACATCATACAAGTGTATTGAATATTTCAGATTCGGGATTTCTGCGTTAAGTTGCGTTGACATCTGTGTTGTCTATTTGGGAATTAATCAGAACTGAGCAGAGTTAAGTATTCAGAGATTCAGTTTTTTTTGTTATCGGGTTTATGCTTTCGAATCAGATTTGGTTATTTGGATCAGTTGAGTATTTCGGGTCAGTTAATTCAGATATCGGGAACAATTATTTAGACTTGAGGTCTTTCGGACTTGGCTACAGTAAGAGATCTGTTGTTAGAGCAAAGTTTATTCAGACTTGATTCAGAGGCTTTAGTAACAGCTTCCGTTATTTTTACTAAGATGGTATAATTTAGAATATTTCAGTTGTGAATAGTATCTACTTAGTTACTTCAGATCTCAGTATTTCATTAGTGGTTACAGAATGCTCAGTGAGTATATCAGTTTCGAGGACAATTCAGATTTGTGTACAGTACTTTTGCAGATTCTCTAAGCATTCAGATTTGACAAATTTGCAAGCATACTCAAGTGTGAGCTTCGATTCTCTTCAGAAGTTATCAAAGATTATTTAGAGAGAATCAACGGTCAAAGTTTATATCGTATAAAAGGCTGGAATTAAGGAGACAAGATCAGATCTTTTTTGGGTAAAATTGCACAGTGCGCAGAATGCTTGATTCGATGATTAACCGCTTTAGAATATAAGTCAATTTAGCCCTGACGAGCGCAGTTTACCTTTTGTATGGCATTAATTGAGCATTAAATGCTATGATACAATGAAGATATGCGAAAGAGCTTATCTCTACTGGCTACATTGAATGACCGTTGAAGACAAATAGTATAAAAGGCTGAAGAATTCAAATGAAGAAGTCATCTGCGTTTTCTGCTCCTCTATGCTATCAGTGTTTCAAAAAGTTCTCAAATACTCACTGGAATAATTCATTTGCAAAAATATTCTAAGTCCAGTATTGCAACTCGAAGAACAGTCAAGTTTATCCTTCATAGTTTTTAACCTTCTAGTTATCTTCTGGTTTACATTTGTAAACAATTCTTGTTGATAAAAGAACCAGAAGATCTACAGTACTCAATAGCATTGTATTTCATTGTAAAATTTAACTTTGATTCTGTAAAATACTTGCTGTGTGAAGCAGTCTTGAAAATAACATTGATATCCGAACTTCCATAAACACACTCTGAACCTTGCACTTTTACTTTACAGTATCGCACTTACATTTTTACTGTTCACTGGTTGATCGACTTCTTTCCGCACATTTATTGTTAGTCGAGAAATCAGATTTCGAACTGAGACACCTCAGATCTAGTAACTCAGATCTAAGTTGAGCAAGGCGCTTGTAAAATTATTTTTAAAGTTTTCGAAAAATTTAAAATACTAAGAGTTCATTCAACCCCCCACCCCTTCGGAACTCTTAAGGTTGTTTTCGATCAATATTGATCCTATCGAATCGCACCATGAAATCTATGTACAGCTTCACCATCTTCTTCAAAGAATACGTCATATTGTAGGGGATGAAGTGAGCAGACTTCGACAATCTGTCTATTACAACCCAAAAAGCATCACAACCTCTGCTGGAACGAGGCAAATGCGTTACAAAATCCATATCTATGTACTCCCTATTCCATTGGGGCACCTCTAAGCTCTGCAATAGACCACCAGGTCTCATACTTTCTGCATTAACTTCCTGACTATTCAAGCAACGCGCAACAAAATCAGCAGACTTCGACAATCTGTCTATTACAACCCAAAAAGCATCACAACCTCTGCTGGAACGAGGCAAATGCGTTACAAAATCCATATCTATGTACTCCCTATTCCATTGGGGCACCTCTAAGCTCTGCAATAGACCACCAGGTCTCATACTTTCTGCATTAACTTCCTGACTATTCAAGCAACGCGCAACAAAATCAGCAACATCACTCTTCAAACCTGCCCACCAGAAGAGTGGTTTCTAGGCATGGTACATCTTTCTTGTACCAGGATGAACACTATATCTACTGCAGTGTACTTCTCTCAAGATCTCCTCCTTTAAATCAATCAGATTTGGCACTACCAAACTTCCACAAAATCTCAAACAACCATCAGATGAGACAGAATAGTCTTCCAGCTGTCCAGCTCTAACTTTCAACTTCAACTCATGAATAGATGGATTTGTTCTATGAGCTGCTCTAATACTCAAAACAATCTGTGGCTCAACTTGAAAAGAAGAAACCACCACATAATCCTCACCTGGGTAAAACCGCCAACCAGTAGTCTTAGATGCTCATGGACCTTCGAAATCTTCAACGAAGCAAGAATCGCCACTTCAGCCTTTCTGCTCAATGCATCAGCAACTACATTCACTTTCCCAGGCTGATATTGGATCTCATAATGAAAATCCTTTATCAAATCCATCCATCTTCACTGTCTCATATTCAAATCTGGCTGAGAAAACAGATACTGAAGGCTTTTGTGGTCGGTATACACCACAAACTATTTGTGAGGACTAGAAATCTATTTAAGCGGTAATAGTGTTATAATCAGATCTGGATTATGGTTTAGTGATTTTCTAATTTGCTTGGGTGTTTTTTGAATGGTGTCTAATATACTGAGTAATGAGTATGTTGTCTTATCGTTGTGTAAGGGAGAGAGCGTTAGCTCTCTAGATAGATTTGGTTTATTGAAGATCGCTGGAACTCAGATTTGGATGATGCCCGCGCGAGGGAATGAGAAGTGAGGTAAAAATTGGTTTTGTTCGTTGTTTTCAGATTTGGTAGATTAGATTTGAGTGAGATCTGTGTGTACAGACCTGGTCCTCGCTGGTTTGAGTTAGTTACCGCGAGCGGGAGGTGATTCGGTGTCGTTTTGGCGCTAGTTAGATCTTGTATTGAGAGAGGGACAGATTGCGTTAGCGGGGATAAGTCATGCGTTGGTCAATGGTACTATTTGGATCGGTCCGGTTCGAGATTTCAGAGTAAACCGGTGCGGTTTGAGGATCCCGGATGTGATCAAATCTGGATGAGCGTTAGTGAGATCTTTTTCAGATCTGGATACAGCGCGACGTCGTTAGTTTTAGTGAGCGGGACTCCTAGGTGACGTCGTTTAGATTAGTAGCTTTTATGTAGCGTAGCGAAGCCAGATTTGAGTTATCGCTGAGGCCAGATCTGTGAGACTTACCTTAGCTCTAAGATCTGAGTTGTTGATGAGATCTGAATAAGTCGGTGTTGACTTTTACTGTAGCGTGAGTGAAGGATTTATATGCTAAGTAGCGCTCGACACATAGTCATTTTTCAACCTGACATTTCCTATCTTCTTTCTAGAGAAACCCTCAATTGGTAGTGTTCATCCGAACCCTTATCCGTTAGATTTCCGTTGATTCCCGCCGTTCTTTGGAGCAAGAGTGGTGGCACTGGGTTCGTCTTGCTTATCTCTTTCGATTGATACCAGTTTGGAGTTGTAGATCGACTTGTGGAAGAGGAGCGAAGTAGTCGCAGGTTCGAATATCATCGTGAATTCCAGTCGATGGTTTTCCCCGTTTAGATTTGAGCTCCTGGGTAAGTGATTCTTCCCATCTTAGCTTCGTTAGAGATAGTAGAGCCTTTTTGAATAGTTGTGAGTAGTCTGGAACCTTAACCGTAGGAAATAAGCAGATTTGGCTTAGTGTTGAGTTGAATGGTTAGTTGTTTTGTTCAGATTTGAGCTTAGGCAACTTCTGTTAAGCTTCGCCGTGAGTCAGTGAGGAACTAGACTTGATCAGGTTGTTGGTGTCGTGCCCTGGTGAGATCTGATTGAGGTTTTAGCTAGTTTGAGGTACGGATTGAGCTCCTGTAAACAACTTTGAGCATGGACATGTGTATATTTCTTGTTGTGAACCTGTATGATGTGAATACGTGACTATGTGAACAGATTTGATTTTCTGTGCTCTGTTGTTTGATCTGTTTCACGTATTTATTATTGTATGCATTGTTGTGTATATTTCTGTTGTGAACCTGTATGATGTGAATACGTGACTATGTGAACAGATTTTGATTTTCTGTGCTCTGTTGTTTGATCTGTTTCACGTATTTATTATTGTATGCATTGAAATCTAATTTTTGAATGGCATTCATGCATACATATTGAGCCTGATATTCGATTGATGACCTGAGTTGAGCTAGAATTTTGATCTGCCCGCTGAGTTCGCGCCTGAAAGGTCAAATGCTATCATCGGAGTGGTGACCGGCTGAGTTGCCGCGCTTGAAGACTACCGAGCTATGATGTCTGACGGGCCCGAATATCACGGACCGATGATTTCCACCGGCTGATTGGCTGTGCGTGGTGTTTGAGGCTCATTCGAGATTTTCCAGCTGAGTCGTTGGCCTTGATGACCTATTCCTTTGATATTCATCATGCATTTCATAACTTGAAGTATAGCATGTTGCATGATTTTCTGTTTTTAGATTGCTCTTCGTACTGAGGTTTGACCTATTTATCTTTCCCTGTTTTTGGGCTGCTTTGGTCTGTATTGGATTTTTTAGGTTCTTCAGGTAACCAGGCTGGGCAGAGTGGAGATTCAGCTGGTCGATCCCCTTTCTGATTTGTGTCCCAATGTTATGTATTATTATTGAGCCAGGGGATATCCTCTGCCTTTATATTTTATTTGGGGATCTGTAGTTGATTTACTACATGTTGTATACCTGTTGTGTTGTGAGTTTTGTGTTAAACTCGTATTTTGATTATGAACTATTTTAAGATTGATGTTCTGGATCAGGCCCAACATTTCGAAAAATTTTTAAGCCCTGATTTTATTGCTTCCGCAAAAATTGTGTAATTATTATGTATTAGCGCACGTGGCATGACATTTTTGTATCAGAGCCTAAACTGGGATAAGCTCGAATTATTTTTCATCACACTCGAGTCTAGGCACAGGATTTGAGTTTGATCTTAATTGACTCTGTGATTTATCTGCCTCTGTGATTATTTGTTTCTTGCCTTACCTCTGATATTTTGGTAGATGCCATCGAGAAGAGGTAGGAGTAGGATTGCTAGGGAGACTGGTGATGAGTCTAGAGCTCCGGGTAGTGATGAGGATGTTGATCAGCAGAGTATATCTTTGCGTCGCCGTAATAGACAGACAGAGGTAGAGGATGTGACTCGACAGATTGGCAAGATGGAGCTAGTTTTGGCTAGATTTCAGCGGATGAATCCCCCGACGTTTATTTGTGCCGAGGGTGGTTTGATGGCTGAAGGCTGGCTAGAACATATGGAAGATTTGTTTGATGCTATCGAGTATTCTCAGGAGAGAAGTCTGAAGCTAGCGGTGTTGCAGTTGAGGGAGAATGCTCAACGTTGGTGGAAGGGTACTTCCCGAATCTTGACGGAGAGTGGGGCTATGATTACTTGGGAGAGCTTCTGTGCAGCGTTTCAATAGGAGTATACCCCGGAGTCCTACTACAACAACCGCGAGCGAGAGTTTGATAATCTGAAGTAAGGGGACACGAAGGTGGCCGAGTATGCCAGACAGTTTTCTTCCCTTTTGTCGTATGTTCCCCATGTGGCTAACCAGGAGAGGACTAAGAAGAACAAGTTTTTGAGAGTTTGAAGCCTGAGTTGTTCCGGATGGTGTTGGCTGGTTGTCCTGCGACTTATGCTGAGGCCATGGATAGAGCGGTGGACATTGAGGAGAGTCTGATTGATGCGCAGAATCTGGTTCAGCCGACAACTGGACGTACTTTTCAACCGGTAATTGAAGTGACGCAAATGTTTCGCAACAGTCTAATCTCCAGAGGTTAAAGCCTCGTGGGAAGTATTTAAGAAGCACTAAAACTCGAGTTCTTCTGGTTCCGTGAGTTCTGGTAGCAGTGGCTCTGGAGGAGTGATGTGTGGAAGTGCGGAGGTCGCCATATGACTTCGCAGTGTCATGGAGTTCAGGGTCTTTGTCGTAATTGTGGAAACCTGGGCATTTTGCTAGAGTGTGTCCTTTGGTTGGAGGACAGTCTGTGAATCAGCCGCATCAAGGTTCTGCTGGTGGATCTTCTTAGAGACAGAAACCTTTTGTTCAGTCCCAACGATCTGGATTCCAACCCCATGAACCGTCTAGGTTCGGAGGACCATCGATACCTTAGTATCTAGGACCGCAGCAAGCTCAGGTGAACGCCTTGAGGAGAGAGCAGGCGGAGGATAGGCCAGAGGGAGTTATTGCAGCTACTTGTTTCATCTTTGATTTTCCTTCATGAGTTTTGTTCGATACAGGAGCATCACACTCCTTCATATCTGATTTGTTTGTGCATGAGTGTGGGTTGAGTGTTACCCCACTGTGTGATGTTGTATCTGTATCTACTCCTGCTGGTATGTGGTTGATGTCCCGTGAGGTGGTTGTGGATTGTATGATTAGGTTTGATGAACATGTATTGGTGACTAATCTGATTGCTTTGGGAATTAGATATTTTGACTGCATCTTGAGTATGGATGTGTTGTCTGAGTATAGAGCGACTGTAGATTGTTTCCATGGTGTGGTGAGGTTTAGACCTCAAGTTGGGGAGAAGTGGGATTTCTATGGTTTTGATTCACGATCGAATATCCCACTAGTGTCTTCTATGGAGATGTTTAGTTTGTTGTCCTTTGAGAATTATGGGTTTATGATCTATGCCCTTGATGTTTCCCGAGAGTCGCAGATAGAGCTGAGTGATGTGTCGATTGCTCGTGAGTTCCCTGATGTGTTTCCAGATGTGTGAGGAATCAGATTTCAAGATTTGTGATTAATCAGATTTTGGAATGTCACAAGAATTAAGATTTTAGATTTCTGGAATTTCAAATTTTTGGTGAAATCTGATTTGAGAAATTCAGATCTATAGTTGGAGTTGTCCAAATTCTAGTTCGAGATTATCGGGTGAGATCTGGTCGTGAATTGGAGTGGAAGTGATGAAGTTACGATAGAAATCTATTTTTCCTTAGCGTTGCGTGAAGTGCCGCGAGAATTGAGTTAAACGCTGCGTTTTAGTGAGATCTAGATAGTTGAGAGTGCAACGCTTTTGTTTTGCATTTTCAGATGTCAACGCTAGTCAATGGAACTGTAGCAGGTTATCGCTAAATTGAGAGAGCTGGTTTCGTTGTATTGAACGCGGGTGATTGTTCGCGTGTAGAGGTCTGCTGACGTAAGCAGATTTCATGTGCTAGTCAACATGTAGAGTTGACATCTGGTATAGCGCGCAGAGT
This sequence comes from Dorcoceras hygrometricum, assembly GCA_001598015.1. Taxonomy (NCBI): domain Eukaryota; kingdom Viridiplantae; phylum Streptophyta; class Magnoliopsida; order Lamiales; family Gesneriaceae; genus Dorcoceras; species Dorcoceras hygrometricum. The sequence continues at coordinate 286,966 of KV020720.1, read as the reverse complement.
TGAGGAATCTGTTTTGAGCGCTAGCGTTGTATTTGAGGAGAGATCTGTTTTGAGTGAAGCGACGTCGTTCCTTTAAGTTTCTGCGTCGTCGTTTTGGAGTCCTCAGCGTTTAGCGTGTTTTGTATTGCGCGAGCGAGAGATCTGGTGGTTGTTGGCTTTGTGGAGAGATCTGTTTGTGCGATGAGATCTGTTTTATCGAAACGCTGTCGTTTTTATTTTAGCGCGAGCGTTTTGAATTAACGTTGTGAAGTCTGTTTGATTGTGAGGGCTGGATTGTGAAATCTGTTTGGCGCTATTTTGCGTTGCATAGATCTGTTTTTGTCGGTTTTTGATTTAGACAGTAGCCATTGAATTGAGGAATAAATAGAAGTGTCGAATTACACTTAGAATATTTCTCAACCCGTCATTTCTTATCTTCTCTGTTGAAACCCTCGACTTGCTACTGTTCACCGTAGCTTTCCATCGCCGATTCCCGTCGCTTCCAACCTCTGTTTTTGATAATCTTGGTGGCGTTGAACTCCCCTAGGTTAGCTCTCTCGTTTGCTACCCATTAGAGACCCTGAATCAGTGATTGGAGGTAGAACGCGAAGTGTTGTGTCTTCGTGCCGTGAGATCTGTGAACCTCCTGCTAGCGTGAGCTTTTGGGTGAGAAATTCTTGTTGATTTGAGCTCTGTCCTTGTAGTTAATACCTGCATAGATGTTTAGAACTGGAGTCTAATTCTGGCCGTAGGTGTTTGAGGATGTATGGTTAGATTTCAGCTAAGATATTAGCTACCTTGTACAGATTTTAGTTGCTGATACCTTCTGCCTCGCATTAACAAAGCCAGGAGAAAGCTGGTTGCTGGCCGTGAGTATGCCATGCCTTTTTGTGAAATCAGTGAGGTAGAATTGTGGAAATTGAGGTACGAATTGAGCAGCCCTTAGCAGCTTCAGGATTAAACATGCTGTGATTGATGTTGTGAACCTTGTTGTTGTGATTTACGTGAATCAGTGTGTTGAATGATTGAGTTACATTCTGTTTTACGTATTGATTTTGCATGCATTGTTTATTGGATATTGAATTGGCATACATGCATACATATTGAGCCTTGACAGATTGAATTGATGACCTGATTGGGTGCCACGTTGTGACTGTCCGACTGATGAGTCGTGCCCGAAAAGTCCAACGCTATCATCGGAGTGGTGACTACCGGATTCGAGTGTCTACCACCGAGCTGTGATGGGCGTCGACGGGCCCCCGAGTCGAGTCACGGACCGATGATTTCCAACGGCTGATTGGCTGTGCGTGGTAGAGAGGCTTGATTTGATTTGCCAGTTGATGGACTGGTCTAGCTATCCGATTCTTTGATAGCGCTCATGCATTCATGACATTGATTTATAGCATGTTGTATGTTTAGCTGTTTTCATAGCTCTTCGTACTGAGGTTTGACCTCGTATTTGTTTTCCTGCTTTTGTGTCTTGGGTCTGTGTTACCCATTTGCAGGATCTTCAGGTAGCCAGACTGGACAGAGTGGAGGTTCAGCTGGTCGATCCCCTTTCCCATGAGTCCCAGTTATATTTATGATATGTACTGAACCGAGGGATGCCCCGTGTTGCTGTGTATTGGGGATCTGTATTCGATTTGGATTGTAGTTGCTACCGGGTTGTATAAGTTTGAGTTAACTTATATTTTGATTATCGTTATTTTGAATGTATGTTTTTACGTTCAGGCCAAAATGATTTCGAAAAATTTTTAAGCCCTGATTTTAGCTTCACTTGTGTAGATGCCACCGAGAAGAGGTAGATCTAGACGTTCCGCTGAGGGATCTAGGGCTCCAGATAGTGATGAGGATGTTCATCGGGTGGATGATGTGACTCGAAGGATAGGTGAGATGGAACTAGTTTTAGCTCGATTTCAGCGTACGAACCCTCCGACGTTTGCTGCTACTGAGGGTGGTGCTAAAGCTGAGGCTTGGCTAGTCCAGATGGAGGAGTTATTCGATACCTTGGAGTACTCTCCGGAAAAGAGGTTGAAGTTGGCAGTGCTGCAGTTGCGAGATGACGTGCAGCGCTGGTGTAGAGGTACCTCTAGGATGCTACGTGATAGTGGGGCAGTGATCACCTGGGAGAGTTTCTGTGAGGCGTTCCGTCAGGAATATACCCCGGAGTCCTACTTCGCCAGTTGAGAGCGAGGGTTCGACAACCTCAAGTAGGGTAACATGCGAGTGGCCGAGTATGCGAGGCAGTTTTCTGCGCTTTTGGTGTACATGCCACATGTAGCGAACCAAGAGCGGACGAAGAGGAACAATTCTTGAAGGGCTTGAGACCTGATCTTTACCGGATGGTGTTGTCGGGGTCCCCGGCGACCTTTATGGAAGCTGTGAACAATGCGGTTGATATTGAGGAGAGTTTGATGGATCCCGAGGCTCCGGTGCAGCAGATGACTGGACGTGCTTCTCAGCCAGCACAGGCGGTGTCGTAGTCGTATCAGTCTCCTCAAGGGTCACAGCAGTCGAGTCGCCAGCAGTTCCGACCTCGAGGAAAGCAATTCAGGAAGAAGGGCCATTCGAGTTCCTCTGGTTCCGTGAGTTCTGGTTCTGGCAGCGGTTCAGGCTGTGGTTCTGGCGGCGGATTTTGTGGGAAATGCGGAGGGAGGCATGAGACTTCGCAGTGTCGTGGAGTTAGAGGACTTTGCCATCTTTGTGGTCAGCCGGGACATTTCGCTAGGGCGTGTCCTTCGATAGGAGGGCGGTCTTTTCGACATTCGCAGCAGGGTTCCGCTGGTGGTTCTTTGCAGCGACAGCAGCCTTTCTCTCAGTCCCAGCGATCAGGATTTCAGCCTCGTGAGCCATCTAGGTTTGGAGGACCTTCCCGACCTCAGTTTCAGATTCCCCAGCAGGCTCAGGAGAATGCTTTGAACAGAGAGCAGGCTGAGGAGACGCCTGGCATGGTGATTGGAGGTACATGCTTTATTTTTTATTATCCTGCGAGAGTTCATTTTGACACTGGTGCATCAATTTTTTTCATATCTGAGTTGTTTGTGTTTGAGCATGGGTTGAGTTCATCCCCATTGTGTGATGTCGTATCTGTGTCTACTCCTTCTTGTGTAATTCTGTGGTCCCGAGAGGTAGTGATTGATTGTCTGATTATATTTGATGAGCATGTTTTGGTCTCCAATCTGATTGTTTTGGGGATTAGAGATTTTGATTGTATCTTGGGGATGGATGTACTGTCTAGTTATAAGGCTACAGTTGATTGCTTCCATGGTGTTGTGATATTTTGCCCTGATTCGGGTGAGAAGTGGGATTTCTACGGTGCTGATTCGCGTCCGAAGATTCCGCTGGTTTCCGCCATGGAAATGTTTAGCCTGCTATCGCTAGGTAACGCTGGATTAATGATCTACGCGCTTGATAGTTCCCAAGAGCAGCGATTGGAGTTGAGCGATATTCCGATCGTTAGAGAGTTTCCTGACGTGTTTCCGGATGAGATTCTTGGATTCCCTCCGAGACGTGAGATCGACTTCAGTATCGAGTTGGTTCCCGGTACTGCCCCGATTTCTAGAGCTCCGTATCGGTTGGCGCTAGCAGAGTTGAGAGAACTGAAGGATCAGTTGAGAGACCTCTTGGAGAAAGGCTTCATAAGACCGAGTATGTCGCCTTGGGGAGCTCCGATTCTTTTTGTGAAGAAGAAGGATGGATCCATGAGGATGTGTGTGGATTTCAGACAGTTGAATAAAGCAACAGTGAAGAACAAGTATCCGTTGCCGAGGATTGATGACTTGTTCGATCAGTTGCAGGGATCGGTCATGTACTCGAAGATTGATTTGCGCTCTGGTTATCACCAGTTGCGGATTAGAGACGCTGACGTGGAGAAGACAGCTTTCCGAACTAGATATGGGCATTATGAGTTTCTTGTCATGCCGTTTGGGTTGACGAATGCCCCAGCTGTGTTCATGGATTTGATGAACCGCGTCTTCAACGAGTATATTGATCGGTTCGTGATCGTATTCATTGATGACATCCTGGTTTACTGGAGGAGCTTGAGAGAGCAAAAGGAGCATCTTAGACTGGTGTTGCAGATATTGAGAGACTCGCAGCTCTATGCCAAGTTCAGCAAGTGTGAATTTTGGCTGGACAGAATTATCTTTTTGGGTCATGTGATTTCAGCACAAGGAATTTCGGTAGATCCGAGCAAGGTCGAAGCAGTTCTAAACTGGGAGAGACCTAGGAATGTTTCTGAGATCCGTAGTTTCTTGGGTTTGGATGGCTATTATAGGCGTTTTATCGAGAAGTTCTCTTCGATAGCTAAGCCTCTGACTCAGTTGACTCAAAAGGATAAGAGATTTGAGTGGACTGTTGAGTGCGAGAACAGTTTTCAGATGTTGAAGGAGAAGTTGATTACTGCTCCTGTGTTGGCTCTACCGTCTGGATCCGAAGGATTCATGGTGTGCTCCGATGCTTCTCTCAATGGTTTAGGGTGTGTTCTGATGCAGAACGGGTACGTGATTGCCTATGCGTCTCGACAGTTGAAGCCTCACGAGATGAGGTACCCTGTTCACGATTTGGAGTTGGCTGCGATAGTGTTTGCCTTGAAGATTTGGCGACATTATCTTTATGGTGAAGAAATTGTGGTGTACACCGACCACAAGAGCCTGAAATATATCTTCACGCAGTCAGATTTGAACATGAGGCAGCGATGATGGATGGAATTGCTCAAGGACTTTAACTGTGAGATTCAGTATCAGCCTGGGCGGATGAACTTAGTTGCCGAAGCCTTGAGTAGGAAGACCCAGCCTGCGACGCTTTCGTTTATGAGTGTATCGAAAGTCTATGAGCAATTGAGTACTTCTGGTTGGAGATTTCAGCCGAGCGATTAGTATTTCATGGTTTCTACGATGCAGGTTGAGACACAGCTTTTGCATGACATCAGGGAGGCACAGAGAACTGATCCCTATATCCATGAGTTGAGGATTAAGGCCCAGAATGGTCGGTCTGATGATTTCTCTGTTTCTTCGGATGGTTATCTGAGATTTCGAGGGAGATTAGTGGTTCCAAACCTGATTGATTTGAAAGAGACCATCATGAATGAAGCGCATTGTAGTCGGTAAAGTGTGCATCCAGGAGAGAGGAAGATGTATCATGCCTTGAAGTCTCACTATTGGTGGGAAGGTATGAAGAGCGACATCTCTGGTTTTGTTTCTCGATGTCTGAATTGCCAGCAGGTCAAGGCTGAGAGAATGAGACCTCGTGGTTTGCTGCAGAGTTTAGAGGTGCCCCAATGGAATTGGGAGCACATCGCCATTGATTTCGTGACTCATCTACCTCGATCGAGTAGGGTATGTGATGCTATTTGGGTTGTGATTGATAGACTTTCGAAGTCAGCCCATTTCATTCCCTACGATGTGAGGTGTTCTATGAAGAAAATGGCGAAATTGTACATCGACCATGTGGTTAGATTTCATGGAGTTCCGGTTTCGATAGTGTCCGATAGAGATCCGAGATTCACTTCTCGATTTTGGAAGAGTTTGCAAGCAGCTATGGGTTCGAGATTGGCTATGAGTACGGCCTATCACCCACAGACAGACGGACAGTCTGAGCGGACTATCCAGACTTTAGAGGATATGTTGCGTGCAATTGTGATGGATTTCAGCGGTGGCTGGTAGGATTCGCTATCCTTGGTTGAGTTTTCGTATAACAACAGCTACCAGGTGACTATCAGAATGGCTCCGTTTGAGGCGTTGTATGGTCGAAAGTGCAGATCCCCGATTTGTTGGGAAGAAGTTGGTGAGAGACAGCTTTCTACACCGGAGTTTGTTCAGCACATGAAGGATCATATTGATTTGATTCGGAGTAGAATGAAAGCTGCTCAAGACCGTTTCTCTAGCTATGATAATATAAGACGTCGACCGTTAGAGTTTGAGGTTGGCGATCGTGTGTTTCTCAAGATTTCTCCTTTCAAGAGTGTTATGCGATTCAGATTTAAAGGCAAATTGGCTCCCAGATTCGTTCGTCATTTTGAGATTGTTGAGCGGGTTGGACAGTTGGCTTATAGATTGAGGCTGCCCGAGGAGTTAGCAGCGATGCATGATGTCTTTCATGTGTCTATGTTGAGAAAATATGAGCCAGATCCGTCCCATGTTTTGAGAACCGATGAAGTTGAGCTGGATTCTGCCTTGAGCTATGTTGAATATCCGGTGCAGATTCTGGATAGGAAGGAGAAGCAGATGAGAAACAAGATAATCCCGTTGGTGATGGTCCAATGGAGCAAGAATGGCCGAGAAGAAGCAACCTGGGAAGTTGAGGAGAAGATGAAACAAGACTGGCCTCATCTGTTTGAGCACTGATCGTGCGAGTTTTTCCATGTAAATTTCTAGTTTTAGCTTCGAATTTGAGTAGTTTCTTGTGTTGATTTGAATGTTTGATTGTTTTGCCCTGGTTTGCCTTTGATTTCGAGGACGAAATCTCTTAGGTGGGGATAATGTGAGGAATCAGATTTCAAGATTTGTGATTAATCAGATTTTGGAATATGATTAGTCACGAGAATTAAGATTTTCGATTTCTGGAATTTCGAATTTTTGGTGAAATATGATTTGAGAAATTAAGATCTCTAGTTGGAGTTGTCCAAATTCTAGTTCAGGATTATCGGGTGAGATCTGGTCGTGAATTGGAGTGGAAGTGATGAAGTTACGATAGAAATATGTTTTTCCTTAGAGTTGCGTGAAGTGCCGCGAGAATTGAGTTAAACGCTGCGTTTTAATGAGATCTGGATAGTTGAGAGTTCAACGCTTTTGTTTCGCATTTTCAGATGTCAACGCTAGTCAACGGAACTGTAGCAGGTGATCGCTGAATTGAGAGAGCTGGTTTCATTGTATTGAACGCGGGTGATTGTTCGCGTGTAGAGATCTGCTGACGTAAGCAGATTTCATGTGCTAGTCAACATGTAGAGTTGACATCTGGTATAGCGCGCATAGTTGAGGAATCTGTTTTGAGCGCTAGCGTTGTATTTGAGGAGAGATCTGTTTTGAGTGAAGCAACGTCGTTCCTTTAAGTTGATGCGTCGTCGTTTTGGAGTCCTCAGCGTTTAGCGTGTTTTGTATTGCGCGATCGAGAGATCTGGTGGTTGTTGGCGTTGTGGTTAGATCTGTTTGAGCGATGAGATCTGTTTTATCGAAACGCTGTCGTTTTGATTTTAGCGCGAGTGTTTTGAATTAACGTTGTGAAGTCTGTTTGATTGTGAGCGCTGGATTGTGAAATCTGTTTGGCGCTATTTTGCGTTGCAGAGATCTGTTTTTGTCGGTGTTTGATTTAGACAGTAGCCATTGAATTGAGGAATAAATAGAAGTGTCGAATTACATTTAGAATATTTCTCAACCCGTCATTTCTTATCTTCTCGGTTGAAACCCTCGACTTGCTACTGTTCACCGTAGCTTTCCATCGCCGATTCCCGTCGCTTCCAACCTGTGTTTTTGATAATCTTGGTGGCGTTGAACTCCCCTAGCTTAGCTCTCTCGTTTGCTACCCATTAGAGACCCTGAATCAGCGATTGGAGGTAGAACGCGAAGTGTTGTGTCTTCGTTCCGTGAGATCTGTGAACCTCCTGCTAGCGTGAGCTTTTGGATAAGCAATTCTTGTTGATTTTAGCTCTGTCCTTGTAGTTAATACCTGCATAGATGTTTAGAACTAGAGTCTAATTCTGGCCGTAGGTGTTTGAGGATGTATGGTTAGATTTCAGCTAAGATATTAGCTACCTTGTACAGATTTTAGTTGCTGATACCTTCTGCCTCGCATTAACAAAGCCAAGAGAAAGCTGGTTGCTGGCCGTGAGTCTACCGTGCCTTTTTGTGAAATCTGTGAGGAAGAATTGTGGAAATTGAGTTACGAATTGAGCAGCCCTTAGCAGCTTCAGGCGTAAAAATACTGTGATTGATGTTGTGAACCTTGTTGTTGTGATTTATGTGAATAAGTGTGTTGAATGATTGAGTTACATTCTGTTTTACGTATTGATTTTGTATGCATTGTTTATTGGATATTGAATTGGCATACATGCATACATATTGAGCCTTGACAATTGAATTGATGACCTGATTGGGTGCCACGTTGTGACTGGCCGACTGATGAGTCGTGCGCGAAAAGTCCAACGCTATCATCGGAGTGGTGACTACCGGATTCGAGTGTCTACCACCGAGCTGTGATGGGCTGACGTGCCCCGATGATCACGGACCGATGATTTCACCGGCTGATTGGCTGTGCGTGGTATAGAGGCTTGATTTGATTTGCCAGTTGATGGACTGGTCTAGCTATCCGATTCTTTGATAGCCCTCATGCATTCATGACATTGATTTATAGCATGTTGTATGTTTAGCTGTTTTGATAGCTCTTCGTACTGAGGCTTGACCTTGTATTTGTTTTCCTGCTTTTGTGTCTTGGGTCTGTGTTACCCATTTGTAGGATCTTCAGGTAGCCAGGCTGGACAGAGTGGAGGTTCAGCTGGTCGATCCGATTTCCCATGAGTCCCAGTTATATTTATGATATGTATTGAACGGGGGGATGCCCCGTGTTGCTGTGTATTGGGGATCTGTATTCGATTTGAATTGTAGCTGCTACCGGGTTGTATAAGTTTGAGTTAACTTATATTTTGATTATCGATATTTTGAATGTATGTTTTTACGTTCAGGCCCAAATGATTTCGAAAAATTTTTAAGCCCTGATTTTAGCTTCCGTTTTTATGAGTTTATTATGTGTTAATTGTGAGTAATTAGCACGGGGCCTGACAAGATGAGATTCCCGGATTCCCTCCGAAGCGAGAGATTTATTTCAGCATATAGTTGTTGCCAGGGACAGCCCCGATTTGTAGAGCTCCATATCGGTTGGCTCCAGCTGAGTTGAAGGAACTTAAGGAGCAATTGCGTGATCTCTTGGAGAAAGGCTTCATAAGACCGAGTATGTCGCCTTGGGGAGCTCCGATACTTTTGTGAAGAAAAAGGATGGATTTATGAAGATGTATGTGGATTTTCGGCAGTTGAATAAAGCGACCGTGAAAAATAAGTATCTGTTGCCGAGAATCGATGACTTGTTTGATCAGTTGCAGGGATCTACTGTATACTGTAAGATAGATCTGCTATCTGGTTTTCACCAATTGCGTAGATACGCTGACGTAGCGAAGACGGCTTTCAGGACGAGATATGGGCATTATGAGTTTCTGGTGATGCCATTTGGACTGACGAAGGCTCCTGCTGTCTTCATGGATTTGATGAATCGCGTCTTCGGTGAGTATATTGAACATTTAGTGATTGTCTTCATAGACTATATCCTGGTGTATTCGAGGAACTACAGAGAGCGTAAAGAGCACTTAAGATTGGTGTTGCAGAAACTGAGAGACTCACAGCTGTATGCGAAGTTCAGCAAGTGTGAATTCTGGTTAGATAGAATTGTCTTTTTGGGTCATGTCATATCAGCCCAAGGTATTTCCGTTGATCTTAGTAAGGTAGAAGCAGTTCTTAACTGGGAGCGACCTAGGAATGTCTCCGATCCGAGATGCATAGTTTCTTAGGTTTGGCTGGCTATTATAGACGTTTCATTGAGAAGTTCTCTTCGATAGCCAGGCAGATGACACAGTTGACCCACAAGATAGGAAGTTTGTTTGGACTGATGAGTGTGAGTCTAGTTTCCAGCTTCTTAAGGAAAATTTGACTATTGCTCCTGTGTTGTCTTTTCCATCAGGTTCTGGAGGTTTTGTAGTGTGCTCTGACGCTTCTCTAAGTGGTTTGGGATGCATGTTGATGCAGAACGGGCGATTGATAGCCTATGCGTCTCGACAGTTGAAACCCCATGAGACGAGATACCCCGTTCATGATCTGGAGTTGGCTGCGATTGTCTTTGCCTTGATGATTTGGCGTCATTATTTGTATGGTGAGCAATTTGTGGTGTACACGGATCACAAGAGTTTGAAGTATATCTTCAACCAGTCTGATTTGAATATGAGGCAACATAGTTGGATGGAGTTGCTGAAAGATTTTGACTGTGAGATTCAGTATCAGCCTGGGCGGGTGAACTTAGTTGCCGATGCTTTGAGTAGGAACGCTCAACCTATGATGTTGACGTCATTGAGAATATCCAAAGTGTTAGAGTAGATGCCCAACTAGCCAACTTGTGGCGTGTGGGTTTATAGACTCTTGTATACGACAATCTTTATATATGATATTCGCATTTATCCATATGACATTCTTTACTTTCATTGTGTGTATAATGATTAACAATTGCGTTGAGTAAAGACCTAGGATGCACCTAAGTGTATGTTAGATGTGATAGTGGGTATGACGGCTATCATGAAACACATCTAATAGTCACTGTGTATTCTGAACATGTTCATAGTCGATTGGGCCGTCAAAATGAGGATAAGGCCGCCCGAGCTAGAGACTAGTATATGCGATGCGAAGTACCATGTTTCATTGGTAGGGAACATTGTGATGTTCTGAGCATGCAGATAGATAGTGACTTGGTGATCTATCGAACTACCCTCCTTCGAACTTTCCAAGTGGTTACCATTTGTCGAGTGGATAAGTTCGAGGTCTTGGTTGTACTGATTAGTCCTCACGACTCGAAATGTCATTGAGACTCTACATGATAGGCGTCTCACTTTGACCTGTTTGCCGACTAACTTGGGGTCATAAGGCGTCGGGATTGGGTGAGACCCTGATGCATGTGGGAGTCGATGCATCGTTGTCGAGGATTCACCGCTCACAGACATGCGTGGATATCCTATGCTATCTGAGGGGATAATAGTGTATAAATCTCTGGCCAGAGTACTAGAAGTGTTTTAGGTAAATGTGTTTACCTAGTCAGACTCGCGATGTCACTATTCGATCTCCAAGATGTATGCATAGCTATCGGATCTATAGCGACTCTCGATTTACCAATGTTCGTTGATCTGATCGGGATATATGGATTGAAAGGACCGTACTGTACGCTAACCACGACCAACTGGTTCTTGCAGGCACTATCAGTGATACCTAGGGGATCATGGGGCGATGTTGCTAGACGCTCTTACCATGATCCGATGGGCAAGTCCGGAATTTGTGATCCCGGAGCCACAATGGTTGTGGGC